>JAJOZX010010485.1:0-57500 GCA_023014485.1 Bathynomus jamesi
ACACCACATTCTGCCTTTCCTATTTTCCAGTGTGTGTTTTGGATGGTAATTCGGTTTAGTTTTAGGTTTGGTACCAGTTTTTCGATCATTTTCCATATGTAGATGATTATGTACCTCTCTTCTTCTTTCCAGTGAGTACAGATTTAGTTTACGTAGTCTTTCCCAGTAGTTGAGTTCTTTGCAGCCATCAATCTTGGCTGTGAAATGCCTTTGCGTTTCTTCTAGTTTATTAGTTTCTTCCTTTTTATATGGGGACGTCAAAACTGAGCAGTATTCAAGTTTTGGTATAATCAGTGTTTTTAGCAGGGGAATCATTACTGTCCTGTCCCTTCTCTTGAACGTTCTTAGAACCTGTCCGGCGACTCTTTTTGCTTTATTTATCGTTATCTGATTGTGTTTCGAATTTCGCATCATCTGTCATTATTATCCCGAGATCAATCGCTTTCATGCTTCTCTGAATTTCCTGTCTATCTGGAGCATAATATGCAGTCTGTTTAAGTTCTTTTCTACCATATCTCAAGAGCTGAAATTTCTCGCCGTTGAATGACATGTTGTTGTCTTCTGACCATTTGTATATTTTGTTCGTGTCCCTCTGCAAGGCCTCCACGTCATGTACATCGCTGATTTTTCTGATCTTTGTATCGTCTGCAAAGGACGTTACTATACTATTGCTGTTTACTCCGCTGTCTATGTCTGTCAGCATGATAATGAACAGGAGTGGGGCCAGTACTGTCCCTTGTGGTACTGAGCTGCGTACTTCCGATTCTGATGATGATATACCTTGAATTTTGACGACCTGCAGACGATCACTAAAGAAGTTGTAGATCCATTTTCCCACTTTGCCTGTTATTCCCATGTCTTTAATTTTATGTGCTATTATACCATGGTCTCATTTATCGAAAGCTGTAGCAAAATCTGTGTATATAACATCGTAGTTGTCATTGCCTTCCAATGCATCTAGGATATTGTTGTAGTGCTCTATTAGTTGCGATAGGCATGATCTACCTGATCGGAATCAATGCTGATTTTCGTTGAATCTTTCCCGTGTCTCCAGGAAATCATAAATTTTCTCTAACTATTCTTTCAAATACTTTGGTGAGGTGGGACGTCAATGACACTGGTCTATAGTTCTTTGCTTGAGATCTGTCCCCTCCTTTATATATAGGGACAATGTTTGCTCTTTTAAAGATGCTCGGTATTTCCCGTGTCTAGGGATCTTCTCCATATCCAGTATAAAGGTGTAGCTATTTCATTTTTACAGTTTTTAATCAATAATGCGTTCCATTTGTCCGGACCTGCAGCTGAATGTAGTTTCATTTGTCCGGACCTGCAGCTGAATGTAGTTTCATTTGTCCTATAGTTCTCGCTACATCTGGTGTAAACTCAGTCTGTTATATATACTCCTTGCAATTCCTTTTCAAAGAATGCATTTATGTCAGGTATCGCTTTGTCACTTTTTGGGGTACTGAAAACTGATTCATATTGAGCTCTCAATGTATCAGATATTTCTTTTGGATCGTCGGTTAGTTCATTATTTCCCGTCCTTAAGGGCCCAATAGCGGCGGGCGTTTTTGTTTGTATATGTATGTATGTATATGTATATATATATATATATATATATATATATAATGTATGTATGTATGTGTGTTTGTATGTATGTGTATATATAATATATATGTATGTATATAATATATATATATATATATATATATATATATATATATATAATATATATATGTGTGTATATATATATATAATATATATATATATATATATATATATATATATATATATTATTAGGGTGTCCCAGCCTCACATGTGAAAATAAAAATTTGCAAGAGTCAAATCGCACACCCTTTAATTTACACTTGAAGTAAGGAAAAAAATTGGCGAAATTTCATTGGCCTATTAGGAGGGGAAGGGTCCCCTCATTGACCTTTTTTATTCGACCCTATATGAACAAACGTAAATGCTCAGCATTAATCATTCTAGAATGGAAGAATGAAATGTAAATTCTTTCTAATGACTAAATTAAAGGAAATGGAAATTCTTCCTAATGGCACATTTCATTTCGGGGGACAGAGGATCTTTTTGTCTGCTGAGGGGAACTGCTGACGGTGATATTCGACAACTTGGTACACGAGCTGCCGTTCCTCCTCGTTTTTTGTCAGGCCCTCGTTGAAATCTTCCGCCAGTTTCACCGCCCGTTCTGCCGCGTCGTTCACAGACTTCAACGATGGTGCACATCCTTCGAGATCTTTGGGGGTTTTTGGAACCGGCAGCTTCAGGCAATGAAAGGTCTTGAGTCCTTTTCGTGACCAAGGTGCTCAAATCCGACCGTCTCACGGTCAAGACACTCCCTCCAGCCGACGCAGATCTTTTGGGTTTTCGGTCTTCTTGTGCAGGTTTTGGAGCATGGCCGTCTTCTCTGCATCGGTGGTTTTGGAGGAGAACATAGCGAGTCCGGCTAAATCTTCGCTTAGGTACCAGAGGTGGCCCCGGAATTTCGTCAATGCGGCGGTACCTACATCATGATCCACCGCCTTGTACCGCTCTAGGTCCTCGAACAGCTCCAGGTCATTGACGGGCGCGTCCGCCATCAATGGAGCCTCGAACCACCTCTGGAGGTAGATGGTGACCGCAAAGACGTTTATCCTGCGTAGTGACCGGACCTCGTGAGCGGTCAGGTGGAATTGGCTTCGGAAGATGAACATCTTAAGACAGTAAATGCCTTTGGCCATCCACCTGGCCCGGTGGTATGCTCCAGGACGATTGTACCGGAGATCTCGTTTGCCATGACCATCGAGGAAGACCAGAGCGAGGATCAGGAACTCCCGGTAATCGTCTCTTGGGTGGCCAACTTCAAGCTGGTCTTCAATGAAGTGGACAATCTGCTCTTTTTTCAACGCCACCCATTCCGAAAGGATGTCGCTTGGGCCATCGCCGTTGAACGGAGAAGCCTGCTTCTGGTCGATGAACTCCCATTGGGATTTGAAGCGAGCGAACAGCGCAATTTCGGGGCCAGAAGACCTGAAGAACAGGTCAAAGACTGAGGTGATTACCAATTCCATCATGTGGTGTCTGCAAGCCAGGAAAAGAACGCGGCGGTCCATTTGGTCCTGGATAATCGTACAAGCGCCGCTGTGAATACCGGTATTCGCCGCTGTTGTGTCGAAGCAGAGACCGGCAATCCATGGTTGAACTTGCGGCCAATCGTCCAGCACCTTCAGAACAGCTCCAGCCATCCGCTGTCCCGTGCTGTCAGGGATTTTTGGGATCGCCAACAACTTCTCAAGATTCTTCCCGCTGACCAGCACTGGTATGCGATCCGATTTCCCTCCATCCGAATCAGGGAGGAGTTTGCCATCAAAGTGGACGACAAGCGGCGTATCAGGATTGAACTCGGTCTTGATTCCGGCTGCCAAGTTCTTCCTGGACTTCTGCCGTGAACGGTGAAGACTTGATTTGGACAAGGTGACCGAGGATAACTGAACTCCTGCGGCAGCGAGTGCTGGAGCCACATTGTGCATCGCTTGGCGTACTGAGGTTCCAGTTCGATCCAGGGCTGCAGCAAAATTGGGATATTGGATGATCCTCCTTGCCGACACTTGGCCGTCCTTGGGAGCGGATCGAGGAGCCGAAGGACCAGGAGAGGAATATTGGACATCATCATTGGATGCTTCGGCCATGGACTCCGAAGAAGAAGAAGACCCACTTTTCACCGTTCCTTTTGCTTGCAGTGAGTCCATCTCTTCGCGGCTTTTCTTCCTCTTCTCTTCAGCTGCTCGGCGTTTCTCCCGCTCCGCTGCCCTGCGAGCAAACTCCAGGTCCTCTCCGATGTACATCTTCCGCACGGTTCGCTGGTCATTCAGAAAGTCTCGATCTTCGGGGACTTTGATGAGTTTCATGGCGTTGGCATGAGCTGTTTCGAATAGTGTATTCAGGTTGGCTTGGAATCCCTTTTCCCGCTCCAGTTGCTTCTCTCCCCCACGGTTTCGGTTTCTGGCAACCTTCTCGTAGTCCGTGGAGAGGGCCTTGATCCTCTCGACGCACTTGGGCTTGTGGGAGGTCGGAATAGATGCCCGAGCCCACACCGCCATAACCTCATCAGCTACCACATTGGCAGCTTCCGCCGTGGACGTTTTTTTCTTCCGAGTGAAGAACAACAGACGTCCAAGAACATCTCCCACTGTCGGGAGTTGACACAGCATTTCCAGGGGTTCATTTCGCAACACCCCCACCAACCACACAGTCTCCTGCTTTCTTGTATCCATAACCTGAAAGGAAATATGCTACAATTAGTATAAATAAGGTAGAGAGTAGCCGTTCAGCAATAGTAACACATGGTTTGAGGGGACCCTTAAAATTAAAGAACACGAATGAAATTCATCTTGCTGGCATGTTTTCACGAGTGGAAGAAATTAGGGGTGTGTGCATGACAAACTTCAGGAACAAAAAAAATTGGGACACTAATATATATATATATATATATATACACATTAGGGTGGTCCAAATCCATAGGGGGAAATTTCAAAATTGTCCTAGATAGTCTCCACAAGTGTGGTTTTTGTCCATTTAGTGTCCACATGGTCTGTGCAAATTTGCAGCGTGATTGGTGAATATTTAGAGGTCGCCCCACTCTGAATATATATATTATATAATGTACTTTTTCTTCCGTAGGTCCGATGACTCAAACTCGATCAATTCCAAAAGTTTGGCTTCTAGGGATGGCAACTGGAACTTTATCCACGTCAAGGCTCCCTACATGCCTTGACGCCCTCCTCTTGGGGCAATACCACCACATCAATCAAAAGCAAACCACCTCCGACAGTCTGAACCAGGCATGCCAGAGGGTGATTGAAGTCTGGACCCGAGCGCGGATCCCAACTCAACGGATCGACTCCTGTGTCCGTAAGCTTTCAAAGCTTTTAGACCGCAACAAAACACTCAAGAAGCACAGGACCAGGCAACGTGCCAGCGATAGAATGAATGAAGACATCTTCAAAGCGGACATCCAGGAACTGTTTGACATCGCAACCAGTGATGCCATGAGCACAATCGTCAACGTTGAGGACCGAAATTTCCTGTCCATGCAGCGCAAGGACGTCAATTCTTGCAGCATGGCTGGCATTGATTAGGAAACGACTACACAAGAGGACAGAAAGCGATCCAGAATGGAGAAGGAAGCCAAGAGGAAGGCAAGGCATGAAGCAACACAAAGATTTGGAAGAAGCAGGAGTGTCATCAATTGATCTTTCCTCTTCTTCTTCTTCCCTTTTTTCGCAAGACGACGACGACTATAGACCATCGGTTCCGATTCCTTCTTCGTCTGAAGCTCCGGCACCAAAGCGTCCCAAGAACAAGGTTACGAACATTTTCCAATCTCCAGAAGTCATTGGAGCAATGGATCGCACCAATCTTTCTGACCGGAATGCTGTTTTCGTAACTGGAGCTGTATTACAGGCCGCGGGGCATGATCTGTCTGGGATGACGTGCTCTCGGAGCTCTATTCATCGCTACAGAGAAAGTGGGCGAGAACAGGCAGCTCGAGAAGACCTAGAATCATTCTCTCTAGAAGACCCTGTCCTTCTCCATTGGGACGGAAAGCTTCTCCCCGGCATTGAAGGGAAGAAGACGAATGTGCATCGGATAGCAATCCTTATAACATTCAATGGACAGGAGAAGCTGCTTGGTGTCCCAAAGATGAAACAAGGAACTGGAGAAGCACAGGCCCAGGCATGCCTTCAAACTATGAAATTATGGAACGTGGAACAGCATGTGAGAGGTCTCGTCTTCGATACCACTGCGTCAAACACGGGTTTACATCGCGGAGCCTGTGTCAGGATTGAAGAAGCATTGGGTCACGAGCTAGTTTGGATCGGTTGTCGACATCATATACTTGAAGTCGTACTTGCTGATGTCTTTGCCTCAATATTTGGCTCAACAGGAAGTCCTGAAACAGGCCTTTTTAAGCGATTTCAAAAGGAATGGCCATCTCTCTCCCACGAAGCACTTGTCTCAGCATCGGACAGCTTGTTCGAGAACCCTCAACTCCAAGAGATGAGAAAAGAGATGCTCACTTACTTACCTAACGCTCTTCAGGCAAGCCAACCTCGTGACGACTACAAGGAGTTCCTTGAACTATCTTTGCTCTTCCTGGGGGGAAAGACTGGTGGTCAACTCTTTATCCGAGCTCCGGGTCCCATGCACCACGCGATGGATGGCGAAGGCGATTTATGCGCTCAAAATCTACCTCTTTCACTATCAATTCAAGCTCACAGCACGCGAAGAACGAAACGTGACTCAGCTGGCTTTATTTGTCAGTCTGATTTACGTCAAGTACTGGCATGAAGCGCCAATGGGGACACAAGAGGATAATAGGATCGATCCTGATACCAAAAGGAGAATGGTTCAATACCTCCAACATCCCCAAAAGAATGGCTGCCCCCGACGAATCGACATGGCGGAAGCTGGTGTTGAAAATGATGTGGCATCCTTCGTCACGAAAAGGACATTGACCCTCTTTGATGCCTTGAAAGTTGGAGGTAAGGAGGAAGCGCGCCAGTTACTTCAAAAAGATCCACGGGAATGGCCAAATGACAAGAACTACAGGGAACTTAGAGATCGCGCCTTAAAGATGAAAGTCGTCAATGATGCTGCCGAGCGAGGTATTGCTCTCGCACAACGCTACAATGACACTTTGACACGAAACGAGGACCAGAAGCAGTACCTCCTACAACTCGTAGCGCCCACCGAAAACAGATACCAATACCATCCAAGGCGACTCTGATGCAGAAGAAATAATGAAGATACACCCATTATCATGTCCTATTGTCTTAGTTTTCTTTCATATTCTTTGAGAACCAAAAAAAAATTGTTATTCAGTTGTCTAATATTTTCCCAAATTTTCAAAAAGGGGGCAAGTGGGGCGACCCCTAAATATTAACCGAATATCGTGAAACTTTGCATAAATACTGTCCACACCAAGAGGCATAAAACCAACCTTGTGGAGAGAACTTAGTCGATGCTTTAACTTTTTGGACCACCCTAATATATTATATATATATATATATATATTATATATGTTAACCCCTCCGTCTATGGCCTGGGTTGGTTCGAAGTCGACGGGGGTTCTAGTTAGGTGGCAGCAACGGATGTGTGACTTGTAGTAGTTTTCTTCTATATTACTCTCCGAGTTCTTCTATAGTGGCTCGGAGGACTCTGGTAGACTTACTAAAATTCTCTGAAGATTCCAGACTCTTATAGCGTATCCGGAAAGTTTAATGACTAAGTTCTTCTGAAGAGAGCAAGGCTCGAATGATAAGATAAAGACTATCTCTTACTGTAATTTACTGCTAAAATGTACAGGGAGTGCTCAGCCTCTGAATTAGCTTCTGCATGACAATGGAAGATTTTTACTGGGGTTTATATACCCGAAAACTGCTAACATCATTATTATTAAATGCTAAAAAGGCTGCATTATTTTTGCACAATATTCGAAAATAAAGTAAATTTTTTAGCTGTGGTAAAGCTTGAACGAGTAAACAAAATATTTGAAGATGAAACCATATTTTTATCTTAAACCGCGACTTTTCAGATCTGATGTTATCATGATCTGCCAAGTTATCTAAAAGTGGAAATCGGACTATGCATCTTTACACTAAAATATGCATATGAGTAAAATTTTAAGGTTTAAGATGTACAATTAAAATGCTTAGGCAAGACATGATCTCATCTTTTATAACGAAAGAGAATGTATACAAAATATGAACATTGCAAAGCTTAAGCAGGATTCCTTATTAAGCGAAATCTTAAAAAATGACAGAGATTTTTAAAAACAACAGGTCACCAATTATTTGGCCAAGTAGAAAACAAATCAAAAATTTTATCCAAACTTGCGTTGGGCGATTTTGGTCCTTATGTTGGTCCTTATGTTGGTCCTTATGTTGGTCCTTATGTTGGTCCTTATGTTGGTCCTTATGTTAAATATATAAGAATATACAGGATTATATAAATACATGAACCATATAGCACATGAATTTTTAAAATGGATACTTTTTTTCTAAAATGGACACACGAACTATATAAATGAATACAAGAATTACATGAAGAATAAGATAGTATAGGAATATGGGAATTATTTATGGTTCATTTTTACATATATATATATAAGCACACCGGACAAAAAATTAGTCACCCTAATAGCATCGATAATAGGAAGTTCAAGGTTACACAGAGGGCGCTGATGTAGCATTGGTAAGTGACAAGTAGCGGTGACGTAGCACACAGGATCAGATATGTTTCGTGAGGTGGTGAAGAACAGTGTGTGTTGGATATAGTCTGCAAAATGGGTCGTGAGGCAGACGTTACTCAGTGGCAAAAAGGAGCCATTGTGTTTGGCAGAGCCCACGGACACAAAATGTCTGAAGTAGCCCAATTTGTTGGTGTGTCAACGCGTACTTTCCAGCGAGTTTACAAAGAGTGGTGTAGTTCGCAATCAACTGACAATCGACGGCGTAACTGTGGCCGGAAAACAATTCTCGACAATAGGGGCCGCCGCCATGTTTCTCGTCTAGTAACTGCAAATCGTTTTCAAACCAGAGAACAATTGCTCCAAGAAACCAATGAGGTTCTCCAGCGACCAATTTCCGAACGGACATTGCGACGAGAACTGCGTGCGATGGACATCTGGAGCAGGGTACCACGGAAGAGGCCGCTGTTAACAGCAAGTCACAAATTGGCACGTTATAAATGGGCTCAGAGGCACAAAAACTGGACTGCGGCAGATTGGAAACGTGTAATTTGGTCCGATAAGTCCCGTTTTTGTTTGTTCTCCAATGAGGGAGGCGACGAGTACATCGCAGGTCCAATGAAGCCTTTAATCCTGAATGCGTCGAAGGTGTGTTGTTCAGGCTGGAAACAGAAAGTGAAGCGCAGGTATAGACACCCACGGACTCTGGCGGAACTTCGGGACCGGCTGATGAACGAGTGGCAGCAAATCGATGTTCAGTACATGCACAACCTCGTCGAGTCTCTGCCTCGCCGGATTCATGCGGTTATCAAGGCCAGAGGCGCCGTCACACGTTATTAGGTACATTCTGAGAGGGGTGACTAATTTTTTGTCCGGTGTGCTATATATATATATATATATATATATATATTAGGGTGCCACTTATTTGGGGTGTTTTTCATTTTTGGGAATTTCTATCAGGACGGGCGCATTTCTGGTGTCATTCCGTCTAAAAACATTGTGTGTAAAATATTTTTGAAATAAAATAATAATTAGAACTGCTTCAACGAGGTCAAAGTTTATACTTTTTGTCGAAAAGTACTCATGGCGTTCTGTTATGTCAGTTTTCGTTTCGATAGCTGCTGTAGTTTCTGAGTTGAAAAATGATAACAGACAGACAGACGGACGGTCAGAGTCGTTGGTTTAGTCTTCCGCACTGGTGTACAGAAGACTAAAATGAGGTATTATACAGGGTGTAACACGAGTTTATCCAAATATTGATACAGGCGAAAGAACATGTTATTCTAAGTAGAAAATGGGTTGGGACGAGTTTTGCCAACACTAACAGTGTTTCATTCTCTTTTTCAGTGAGTTCTGAAACGACGTGATGGCTTCGGCAACAAGATCTAAAACAGCAGTCTATCTCCTGGGGACCGTGGACCACAGCATCACAGGAAGCATGCTGCCTACGGGAAAGCAGGCGCTTCAGTACTTTTTCCACCTTCACCTTGACGTCAAGAAGCCGATCAAGGAAGCAGCCGCTGAGACAGTGACCGCAGTCAAGGAATTCTGGGAGCGGTCCCGTATTCCTACGCAGAAAGACCAACGCGCAAGGGACAAGGTTCTCCGAATGTACGAGAAGTGGCGGGCTCTGAACAAGAACTCGAAACGGCGCACTGTGACCCAAATCAGGAACGAGGCCGAGTTCCTCTCATCCCTTGACCGCCTCTTCGACATCGCACACGAACAGGCGATGTCGATGATCACAATCGAAGAGGACAGGGAGTTCCTGACGGGACAAAGGGCCGAGGTGCGGCGCGGCCGCATCTCCTCCACACGTGACATGACGCTGCACACTGAGGAGGAGCGTGCGAGGAGACAGGAAGCGGAAAGGAGCCGCCGGCAAGATGATGAAAGGGCGAACAGAGAGAGCCGAGAAGAACTCGTCGAACTGGCATCGAGCTCCAGCTCAGGTGCAAGCAGCCCGACTCGGTCACCGACACGGCGTCGTCGCCGAGAAGAAGAGGAAGAGCTCTCTCTCCCGGGCCCGTCCACGTCGAATGCAGAAGCATCTACGACCCCTTTACCACCCAAGCGATTCCGCGCGTCGAAAAAGATGATCACCCCTGATCTCTCCGCAGCGATGGATCGGACGAAACTTACCGACCGAGAAGGTGTTTTTTTGCTGTCGGCGGCTGCGAGGAGCTTGGGCCACGACCCTGAGGAGCTGGTCTTGAACCGCGAATCCTCCCGCCGCGACCGAGCAAAGTTCCGTGCTATGGCAGCAGCGGAAATGAAGGCAGCCTTCCATCCTACTGTGCCGCTGACCGTTCACTGGGACGGGAAAATCGTACCAGCGGCTGACGGAGGCCCTGCTGAAGATCGCCTTCCAGTTCTGGTGTCTGGGAGAACGTCGACAAGCTTCTGGCTGTGCCCAGCCTCCCCGACGGCACCGGCCGCGCCATGGCGGAAGCCGTCCTCTCTGCCCTCGAGGATTGGGACATCAAGGGACGGATCTGTGCCCTCTCTTTTGACACCACCGCCTCAAACACAGGACTCTCAGGAGGAGCTTGCTATATCATTGAGCAGAAACTCGAGAAGACAGTGCTTCATTTGGCTTGCCGCCACCACATCCACGAACTGGTGTGCGAGAAGGCATTCACGGCGTGCCTCGGTCCCTCTACTGGTCCTGACATCCTCCTGTTCAAACGATTCGCCGCCCAGTGGGACTTCATCGATCAAACCAAAGCGAAGCCCTTCGAGGATGGAACCATGCCGCAGCACCTGAAGGACGCCCGCGACGACCTGCTGATCGAATTCAGCCGCCTCCTCGACGGTCAACATCCACGTGATGACTACAGGGAACTTCTGGAGCTCTCTCTAATTGTGCTGGGCGGTCCGAACAAGCGGGGTGCCAGGTTCGCTCGTCCCGGCGCCTTCCATCGCGCGCGCTGGATGGCAAAAGTCATCTATGCCATCAAACTGTTCCTGTTCCGGGAACAGTTTCAGATGTCGTCAGGCGAAGCGGCTGGAATCCGGCGATTCACCATCTTCGCCGTGTCCATCTACGTGACGGCCTGGTACAAAGCGCCGCTCCCGGCAACGGCCCCAGCCGCGGACCTCGCGCTGCTCAAGGCCCTCGTCTATTATCCGGACTCAGCGGTGGCCAAGGCGACGGCGACAGTCTTCGCCAGGCACCTATGGTACTTGAGCGAGCGCCTCGTCACCCTGGCCATCTTCGACGAGGGTATCGACTTGGCGACAAAGCGGGAGATGATTTAAAGCGATGGAAGAAGAGGAAGGATCGGAGGATCCCCCGCGGCGTATCAATGTGGACCTGTCCACCGCCTCAATCGCCAACAATACATTGGCCAAGTTCACAACGACTACATCAAAGGAGTTCTTCAAGGTTCTGGACATCAGCACCGCCTTCCTGCTCAAGGATCCGGAGGAGTGGCGGACGGACCCAGCCTTCATCGCCGCATCCCGCCGAGTCCAGGCCCTTCAAGTTGTCAATGACTTCGCGGAGCGCGGGGTGGCGTTGATGCAGTCTTTCAACCTGGCCCTTACCAAGAGTGAAGACCAAAGGCAGTTCCTCTTACAAGTGGTCGAGAAGCACCGCTGTGACTTCCCAACCGCCCGCAAGTCCACCGTGACCTCTGCAAAGTAGGCAACAATGAGAGGGAGATGGGCGCCCATGATACCCCCCCCCCCTTGAGGGGCTAATACTCGAGTTGAGGGGGACCTAGAGTTGAAAGTATGAAGTCCAGTTATATGTTTTAGGTCAAGATTAGTAGCTTGAACAAACTAGAAGTGATATTTTATTTGCTAGAGGCATAGAACATCATGATCTAAAATTTCTACTTTTCGAGAAAATATACAAACTTTGACCGTATTGAGGCAGTTCTAAATATTGTTTTATTTCAAAAATATTTTACACACGATATTTTTTGACAAAATGGAACCAGAAACGCGCCCGTCCCGATAAAAATTCAAACTTTCGAAAATAAGTGTCACCCTAATATATATATATATATATATATATATATATATATATATATATATATATATATATATATATTAGACCGTTTCACGATTATATGGTAATTTTTCAAATTGAATTTTGATAAACGCACACACTTTTATTTTTTTATATAAAGGAAGAAAAACAAATAGACAAAATATCATTTTATTTGAATGATAAAAAGGCACCCCTCAGATGGCACTTCTTTTACATTAATGGATAATTAGAGCAAATATAAGACTGAACGAAAATATGTTTTAAAACAAAGCGACTTAAATTCTATTTAAGACATATATTGATTAAGAATATAGGGATTTCAGTGGCTGAGGGACCTCCTTTCTCTGATTTTCAATGATTTGAAAGGCCAGTTGTCTCTCTTCCTCACTCTTTGTGAGCTTCTCATTAAACTCTGTAGCCAGTTTGACTCCTCGTTCAGCACAGTCGTTGATTACTTTGACTGCCATGACCCGATTACGGTGCTCCTCAATGTCTTCAAGTTTCTTGGGAATTTCTATTTTCAAACACTTGAAGAAGTCTTGTGTTTGAGTTGTGACAAAACTGGTAATCTTTAAGTCATTGGGGTTTTGCAACATTCGGGGGTCCACCTTTCTTGCCCTCACTTTTCGAGGAGGCGCGTGGTGAAGGTTGTGGAGCATTAGAACCTTATCATCTTCAGTCACGAGGTTTGAGAAAAAGCCAAATCCTACAAGATCCTCACTCAAGTACCAACCATGGTTCTGAAGTTTTTTGAGGGCTGTAGCACCCACTTCCTTATCAACCTGGATCTTGTAGATATGTAGCATCTTGAGGAGGGCCAAATCATTTGCTGGAGCATCAATTCCAACTGGAGATGTATACCAAGCTTGAAGATAAACTGTCACTGAAAAGGCGTTTATTCGTATCAGAGCTTGTTTTTCATGAGGGGTGAGAAGGAATTGGTTCCTAAATAAGTAAATTTTTAAGGAATAGATGCCCTTTCCCATCCATCTAGCTCTGCTGTAAGCTCCTGGGTAGTGGAATCTGCTATCAGAGCCTTTATTTGTTTTAGGCATTGGACAACCAAGGAAGATAAGTGCAAGTTCTAAGTATTCCCTGTAGTCACCTCGAGTGTGGCCCTCTTGAAGTTTGGAGTTGATGAAAGAAATAAGCTTGTCTGTGCTTCAAGATCCAATGATCTTAAGATTCTGAGGTGAGATCATTGGGTTCATAGAGCTTGTAATTCTGCTGATCAATGTTATCCCAACAATCTCTGAATCGATTGAATAAGGGAATTTGTGGACCCGAAGAAGAGAAAAACATGTCAAAAACTGCAGTGATAAGAAGCTCGTGGATATGGTGGCGGCATGCCAGAAAAAGGAGTGATCTCTGAAGGGCCTTTTGGATGATGGTACAAGCCCCAGCATGGATACCTGTATTGCTTGCAGTAGTATCAAAACAAAGGCCTGCTACCACTCATTTACTTGTGGCCATTGCTTCAAGACATCTAAAACTGCTCTCCCCCATTTCTTCTCCCGTTCCAGAAATAAGCTTTGGAATAGACAGTAATTTTTCTAATTCGCCTGCACCAGTCACAACAATGGGCATTACATCATCTTACCCGCATGCATGGATGGAAGAAGCTTTCCATCAAAATGAATTATTAAAGGGGTATTTGGTTGGAAACTGGCTTTAATGTCTTCTCCCATCTGCATCCGTGTTGATCGCCGAGACCTGTAGATAGAGAATGATGAAAGTGTGATCTCTTCAATTTCCACTCCAGCAGCTGAAAGGGCAGGTGCCACAATGTGCATAGCAGCTCTTGCAGATGTTCCAGTGCGGTCCAGAGCAGCCAAGAACTTTTTATCCCTAACAATTACACCTGGTTGAAGCTTCTCCTTTTTTGAAGATGATGATGAGAGTGCTCTGTAGAACAATTCATCACCAGATGATTCTTCACTTCCTCCTGAACCGGAATTTTCACATTGGTTGAGATCCACAACCTTTGTCAATTGCCTCATTTCTTCCTTTGATTTCCTGCGAAGTTTTTCCATTCTTTCCATGCTTATCTGTCGTGCTTTTGCCTTTCTTGAAAACTCCTTGTCTTCTGGACCCATAATCATTTTCCGATCGTTCCTTTGATCCTTAAGAAAATCTTTATCCTCCTGCAATTTTATTTCTGTTTCCACTTCTGAATGAGCTACATCGAAAAGCTTCTTTAAGCTGGTGACAAATTCTGCTTCATTCTTCTCTTGGGTAGGAGTTCGTCGAGTTCGGTTCTTGACCAGCCCTTCATGCTTATTGTAAAGCCTTTTAAGCTTTGAGACAATATAAGGCTTGTGGGATGTAATTAAGGAGGCTTTTTCCCACATAGCAATAACTTCGTTGGCTACAGTTGCGCAAGCTACAGAGACATTTTTCTTCCCACCTTAATGTGATAAAAAAGACGTTTTAAGGACATCACTGTTAGTTGGAAGCTGCTTCTCAGAAAAACCCTCTTCCAGCACTTGTCCGACCAACCAGACTTCACACTTTTTTCTGGTTTTTGCCATAATTCTGAGGGAAAATGTTTTACCACCTGTTAGTCTTAATAATAATATAATATAATCATTAATCACTCACCTAAATTATATTATGACTTGATTACTGTAAGAAAAAAGTTGTAAAGTAACATGAAGTAACCTTTCTAGAACAGTAAACTTGTGAAAATATCAGTAATTATAGATGAAAAAGCAAATAAAACATCATATAATCCATAAGGGGAAAAAATGGAAATTCTAGAGAATAGTTATCCTGAAGGAAGAATTTTCTAGAATTCTCTCTAAAGAATATAGGGGGGTTACTGGACCATTCCTGAAAATGACCTACTTATCTTCCAATTTTATTTATGAATTTTATATACCAAATTTAAGAGGACATCACAAAATAAATAAATATATTTGCCAGAAAAATGAAAATTTTCTCATGAGGGGTAAAATAGATATGCATTGAGGGTGTGGATAACAATAAGCTCTTGTCTTAATATTTTGCATGAAGTCTTTATTCATGACATATTACTTTTTTAGTATGTGTGCGTTGAGCCATCATAAATTTCGATTTTTCGAAACGGCCTAATATATACAGGGTGGGCGGAAAGTAGCTCCCTATTTTGGATTGGTAAAAAAATACATATATTATCCATTTATTTCAGAAGAAATAATATGAAAGGTAGGCATACATGGTAGGTTTTCTCTAAAATTCAATGTGGGCTCCAACTCTTTCCACCAGCTTCTGGAGCCGCCCAGGAATGGCGTCCACTGACTTTAGCAGGAACTCCGGCGGGATGGAGGACATGACTTCCCGAATTCGGTCCTCCAGTTCTTCCAATGTCCTCGGTTTTGGGGCGGTAGACTTCTTCCTTTACCCACCCCCAAAGAAAGAAGTCGCACGGTTACCGCTGAAAAACGGCAGAATCGGTTCAGTGTAACGGGTGTGGTGTTGGTATGACCTCAGATCAGGTTGTGGGCCCGTTCCTTCTGCGCAACACCATGAATGCTGAGCGGTACCTTGCTATGTTGCGAAACGATGTCTGGCCGGCTTGTCAGCACATGGGAGAACATCGACGATCTGATATTTATGCAAGATGGCGCCCCTCCGCATTTCGCTCTTGTTGTCCGTGAGTGGCTGGATGCCCACTTCCCTGGGCGTTGGATGGGTCGTCGTGGTCCACATCAATGGCCAGCCAGGAGCCCCGACTTGACACCGGTGCGACTTCTTTCTTTGGGGTGGTGTAAAGGAAGAAGTCTACCGCACAAACCGAGGACATTGGAAGAACTGGAGGACCGAATTCGGGAAGTCATGTCCTCCATCCCGCCGGAGTTCCTGCTAAAGTCAGTGGACGCCATTCCTGGGCGGCTCCAGAAGCTGGTGGAAAGAGTTGGAGCCCACATTGAATTTCAGAGAAAACCTACCATGTATGCCTACCTTTTCATATTATTTCTTCTGAAATAAATGGATAATATACGTATTTTTTTACCAATCCAAAATAGGGAGCTACTTTCCGCCCACCCTGTATATATATATATATATATATATATATATATATATATATATATAACCCCGCAAGGGAGTTCTAAGCTCGTGCTCTTTGTACTCGTTTGTACGTGCTTGTTCCTGGAGGTTTCACGTGCACCCTCCTGGCCCTCCCTACCACCCAAGGATGATGGGGCTCGACCCTGCAGTCCTTGTCATCCTTGGTCTTTTTCCACTTCGACTGTCCCCTCCACCCTTTCTTCTTCCTCTGTTTCCTCTCATTTCTCTTTGTTTTTCCGCCGAGATATGCCTTTTTAAATAGAGGCGAATCGTTTCTTCCCGAACTTTAAAAAAAAATATATATATATGTATGATATATATATATATATATATATATAATATATATATAAATATATATATAATATATATATATAATTAGGGTTTCTCATTTCCCGGCCTTTTGCTTATCCCGGGATAAAAATGATTCCCTTCCCGGGAAATCCCGGATATAATTAATTCCCTTCCCGGGATCCCGGGAAATCCCGGGATATAATTAATTATATTTAAAATATATTATAAAATAAATTAACCTAGAAAAGAGGGGGTATAATTATTTTTTTTTTTTTTTATAGTCATTTAATAAGTTCTGCAATCTCCATGATGGGCAAAATAAAATAATATTGCTGTGAAAATATGTATTAAAAAAAATACTTTTGAATTACATAGAGAAAATTTTCACAAATAAAAAATTGCTCCGTTTCATTGAAAACTTAATGAATACAACGAAAAAAAAATTGCCTTTGAATTGCTTAGAAAATTTAAAGAAAAAATAAAAATTACCTTCAAATTGCAAAGAACTTCAATGAATTCAACCAAAAAAATTATCACTGTGAATTTTTATAGTACGATTTCAAAAAACAAAGATGGTCAATACTTCGATCACTCAATCTTGTTCTCATTTTAGTCACGAAAAGTCCTGCTGCTGAGAATGCCCTTTCCGATTCTATTGACGTGGGGGAATCGTCTTTAATGCATTCAAGAGAAGAGAGATGTTCTGCGTTTTTTCGCCCGTAGCCTCGAAGATCTCTAGTTCCTTTTAAGGTGCTTTGCAGCGCTTGCTTTGCTGTCTAGTGTTCTTGATTTCTCTACCTCGGCTGCTTTAATAGCTGCATCAAGCCTTTCAGCTAGAGTCATCGAAGATGACTGAGGGACAGCTGATTCTTGCACATCATTATCTTCATCTGTCTCACTAGAGGTAGAATCAGCAGGTACTCCAAAAAGGCGATCTAACATCTGCTTTTGCTGATGAAATTAACATAGACTTGGTTGGTAAGGCTGGCAAACTTCTGTCACTTGCGAAAGTTGCGACCTTTTTATAATTCTTTCCACAATTGAGGTATTGTATGAGGCCAGTCAAGTTCTCATTTCTTCTCTCTGTTATGCGTCGAATGAATGACTCCTTTAGTTTTTTTTTGAAAAAGGTGTGTTTAGTTGATTTAGTTCGTTCAAAATGAAAGGAAAAACACCTTCTGATGAAAGTAAAGTCGATTCTCTGTTGCCCAGCTTTTCTGCTCCAACTTTTAATGGCTCCAGCGATGCCACAATGTCAAGAATTACAGCAACTTCTTGTTTGTCAAGGTCAAAATTGTCCATATCTTTATTGCAGTCGATGAGAGCTTTCGATACGGATGACCTTATTTTGATAAATCGCTCGAGCATGGCTAAAAGACTATTCCATCTGGTTTTGGAATCCAGCAATAGATGCAAAACTTTTTCCTTGTTCCTGTTGAACATATCCTTGTAAGATGTTATATCTTTAAAGGTGATTTTGCGAAATTTTTTTGCTATTTTTCTGACTTTATTGATGATTTGAGACACGTTGATTTCTTTTACCTACAGTGTCGTGCGATCCAAATGAAATATCTATCTCGAACGGATCCTCATCAAAGCGCTCACAAAAACACTTTCAAAATCAATACTATGATTGAAATCTTCTCCATCTTCATCTATGTTGTCATTATGTTTCGTCATCTTCAGTTTGAATTTCTTCAGAAAGAGTGATTGCAATATCCCGGATTTTCCCGGGACAGGGAGAATTTCCCGGAAATTTAAATTAGCTAAAAATCTACCGGGATCCCGGTAAAGAAACCCTAATATATATATATATAATATATATATATATATATCCCCTCGATTAGGTACTCCGGCTTGCCGGGCCGAGGGGGCTGCTCGTACACCCTCGTGGGTTGTTGAGGTTTCCTCAACTCTCGCCGCCGGGTGTGGGCGAAGAGTTACCTAGTTTGCGTTTCCCTCCCCCCCTTTCTTTCTTTTTTGCTCCCCCTTTTTTTCCGTCTCCCCGGAATTTCTTTTGTCTTGACTCGGTCCTGTGCCTCTGTCAATCGTAGTATCCCCCCCCTCTCTGTTTTGTATTTGCAGTCTTGGGTCATCGGGTGCACCCCCGGGGGGCATCGCTCCGTGGCTGAGCCGTGCTCCGGGGATGGTACGGCGCCCGGACCGCCTGCTGCGTCTGGATTGGGTCTTTGCTTGGCCCTTCACGGACAAATTTCGTAGTGCCAATCCTGCTGTTTTTAAAACGACAGTCGGGTTGGGGGGCGGGCTACCCGGGACGTTGGGCCTGCGCCTTGAAGGATACAGCGGGATGGTGCATCGCCTTGGGTCCGAGGCTGCCTTTTTTGTAAAGCTATTGTTTTATGGTTCTGTATTTCTAAACTTCACTCCCCTCCAGTTGACGACTCTGGCCCGCCCTTGGATTTGGATAAGACTACTACTACTGGTCGTTCAGCGGCCTCTGCCTCCGCTGGATTGACCTTCAAGCCGTATGAGCTATGTGTCCGCTGCGGTGGGCCTGCGCACCCTACCCCGTGCACGAAGCCCCCGCGGTGCTCGAACTGCTCGGGGGCCCACCCTTCCTCCTCTCGGGACTGCCCCGTTTTCAAGTTTGAATTCGAGGTGCGGTCCTTAAGGACTACCGAATTCCTTAGTGCGCGATAGGGTCCGTGACCGGGAGCCGCGGCGGGGTTGTCCTACGCTGCGGCTCTTGGCCCTGGCGGGTCCTCGGGCCCCTCCCGTGCTACCCCGGCGTCTACCGGAGTGGTGCCCCCCCTGGAAGTTCCGGGGGTTGGTGGTCCTCCTGGCGCCGCGGGTCCTTCTTGTTCCTCTGCCTCACTTTCAGACATCCCATCTGATTCCCTGCCTACAAGTGCCCCTTCTCCCTCCGGCCTTGGGGTCTGGATCCTTGCCTACTCGTCTCGGGTGGGGAGGTGATGCCCCGAAGGGAGGAGGAAGCGTCGCCGTGGTCGGAGTCGGAGTCCTCCGACCCGATCTGACGCTGCTCGCCCTGCTTCCCCTTCTTCACCGGAGGGGAAGCGGCGCGCCGCTCCTGATCCGCTCGGGACTCCCCCCCTATACGGAGGGCTGGTGAGGCGTCACCTCCCGGTGCCCCGACCAGTGTCCGGGTGTCGGTCGAGGTACACCGCCCCATGACACCCTCGATTACTGACTGTTCCCATGATAGACCCGGTCGAGAGGAGCCTGGCCCTTCTTCATGGAGTCTCTCCCTTCGGCTCCTGCTGAGAGTGGTCGGGTCTCTCTCCTGGATCTACCTCTCCCACCTGTGGTCGACCTTTCCTCCCCCCCCGTCAGTGCTTGTCTGGTTTGACGAGCCCTCGAACACTGGTTCCCCCGGTCCCCCTCTGGTGGGGAGTTGGGGGTTTCGGCTGGGCCCGTCTCGTCGTCTCTCCCCCGCCGGGAGCCCCCCTCTGACCTCCCTGTTCTACTCTCCACTTCTCGTTCTACTACGGGTGAAGCAGCTGCGGGTCGGTGGCCCCTACCCCCCCAGTTCGGGTGAGTCGGGGAAGCCGATTCCGTCCCTGGTTACGGACCGTTGAGTTTGCTGCTCAGCTTGGTCCGTGGCTATTTCGCTGTTTTCTCTGCCTCTTATAATGCCGCTTCCCCTTACAGTTCCATTTGCATTGGAACTGTAGGGGGCTTTTAGCTAACTGGGAGAACCTTGCCTCCCTGCTGGAGAGCGAGCGGCCTTCCTGTGTTTGTCTCCAGGAGACTATCCTGGCTGCGCGGGGACTCCCTCGTCTCTCTGGCTATGTTGGTTTCCCTTGCACCCCGGATGAGCACACACGCCGGCGGGGTGCGGCGATTTACGTGCATCATTCGTTACCATCGCGAGGTGTGCCTCTTCGCACTTCCTTGCAGGCTGTGGCTGTGCGGCTCTTTTTAGATCGCCAGTACACTGCCTGCTCGATTTATATTCCTCCTCATGACCCTCCTTCTCGCGACGCGGTTCGCGAGTTGGTGCTGCAACTGCCTCGACCGTTTCTCCTCCTCGGGGACTTTAACAGTCGCGACCCGGCTTGGGGAGATGTTCGGTCGACTAATGTTGCTGGTATGTTACTCTCCTTAATGGAGGAACTTTCCTTTGCGTGCCTCAATTCCGGTGAACCTACTTACTTCCACGAACCCACGGGTTCATTTACCTGTATTGATCTCTCCTTGGTGTCCCTCGATGCCTTACTCGATTTTTCGTGGAAGGTGTTGGGGGACTCTTATGGCAGTGATCATTACCCAGTCTGTCTTGAGCCGGTCGGACCGCAGCCGGGCGTCTCGTCTCGACCGAGGTGGTGCCTTGCGCGGGCTGACTGGCCATCTTTCAGAGCTCGTTCCGTCATTGTCCGTTCGGTATTGAGCTTTGGCTCTGTGGATGAGAGCTTGGAGTTCTTCGAGCGGGTGGTGATGGGCGTCGCGGAGGACTGTATTCCTCGATCTTCCGGTAACCCGCGGACTCGTAGCGTCCCGTGGTGGACTCCAGCATGTCACCAGGCGGTGTGCGAGAGGAAGAGGGCAACGCGCCGCTTCCACCGCACCCGGCGCGCGGACCACTTGATTGAGATGCGGCGGGCGAAGGCTTTCGCCCGCCGGACTCTCAAGTTGGCCCGTCGGGCCTCTTGGCGTGCTTTTGTGTCCGGCATCCTCATCTACCCCTTCTGCTGCTGTGTGGCGGAAGGTACGTAGTATCGAGGGGAAGCCGGTCCCTGCTAGTCGCCCTGTCCTTCGGGACGGGGACGGCTTCCTTTCGGATCCTGCTGCTGTGGCTGATCGGCTGGCCGGTGCTTTTGCTGCGGTTTCCCGTTCGCCTTCAGCTGCGGATCGCCCTTTATCGGAGGTCACGTTCCCGCCCCCTGGGAACGAGCCCTATAACCATCTCTTTACGATGCGGGAACTTCGGGCTGCCTTGGCAACCCGTCGTTCTTCCGCCCCTGGCCCTGATGACATTCCGTATGACTTTTTTGGAATCTGCACCCGATGGCCCTGCACTTCTTGCTGGATCTTTTCAACCGGGTGTGGGTTGAGGGGTCGTTCCCTTCCCGTTGGAGGGAGGCGATTGTGGTCCCGATACCTAAGCCGGGGAAGGATCCGGCGGAGGTGGCGAGCTATCGGCCTATTGCTTTGACGAGCTGCTTATGCAAGCTCCTGAAAAGATGGTGGCCGTCCGACTTTCCTTTACACTGGAGTCGCTTGGGTTATACCCCCCGACCCAGTATGGCTTTCGTCGATTTCGGGGTACTCTGGACCCCCTTCTCCTCCTTGGCCATGATGTACGGGAGGCATTTTCCCGCCGGAATCTTGTTCTGGCCGTCTTTTTCGACGTCCAAAAGGCCTATGACACGACCCGTCGGGGAGTTGTCATGGACCGTTTGAAGTCTCTTGGTTTTGTGGGCTTTTTGCCCACGTTTCTTCGCAACTTCCTCTGCCGTCGCACTTTCCGCGTCCGTAATGGGGCGGCCCTATCTGACCTGTATGTTCAGGAGGAGGGGGTGCCCCAGGGGTGTGTTTAAGCGTCTCCTGCTTCAATCTGGTTATGTCTGCGCTACCGGGAGCTCTTCCGCCCTCGGTGCGCTGTTCCATCTACGCAGATGATCTGGCTGTCTATGCCGCGGGGACGAGCCCCCCCTCGTGGAGAGGCAAGTCCAACTCGCGGTCAATCGGGTTGAACGCTGGGCGTCGTCGGTGGGCCTTACGCTGTCTTCCCCGAAGACTTCGTGTGTGGCCTTCCTTCCGTCGAGGAGACGGGGATCCGGCGCCATCCCGGCCTTTAACCTTACACTCGGGGGTCAGCCTCTGGCCCTCGTTCCATCAGTACCTTCTTGGGTATGGTTTTCGACAGCCGTTTGAGCTGGGTTCCCCACCTTCGCCGGCTGCGCGAGTCCGCGAGACGTACCCTGGATTTGCTGGGACATCTGTCGCATACTACATGGGGCGCGGATAGGCGGACACTCCTCCGTTTGTACGTGTCCCTGGTACAGTCCAAATTAGACTATGGGAGTGTGGTGTATGGCTCCGCCTCCCGCACGGCCCTTCGGATACTGGATCCGGTCCTCTCTAGAGGACTGCGCATGTCATCTGGCGCCTTCCGCTCCTCTCCGGTTGATAGTCTGCAGGTTGAGTGCGACATCCCTCCCTTGGAGGATCGGAGGTCGTTCCTCATTGCTAAGCACTATCTCCGGATCCTCCGTCTTCCCACCTCTCCTCTGTTCCAGGTGGTTGAGAGGGCGTTCTGCCGGGATGGGGGTTGGTATTTCACCGACACGGTGACCTCCCTCCTCGATGGTATGGGCACTCCTCCTCCATCCGTTATACCGGTCTCTTTCAGGGTGTTGCACCTTGGGAGAGCACCCCTGTTGCGTGCTGTAGGGCGTTGCGCCCCGTTCGCAGGGCCGATTCTGACTCTGCCTTGCTTCGGTCTCTGTTCCTTCAGCATGCAGCGTGTCACTCTGCATGTGTTGCGGTCTTCACAGATGGCTCGAGGTCGTCGGGGGCGTTGGGGCCGCGGCTGTTCCCCAGTCGTCTGCCCTTGCTCCCCGATGTACCCGTCTCCCTGATGAGGCTTCCGTTTTCACGGCGGAGCTCTATGCCATTCTGAGCGCTCTGGAGGTGGTGCGGGAGCATCCGGATGGGTCGTTGTCATCATTCGGATTCCCGCAGTGCCCTGGATGGCCTGGAGTGTTTTGACCCTGTCCACCCACTGGTCCGACGAATCCAGCTACTGTGCCATATCCTTGTCGCTTTCGGTGGCAAGGAGGTGGTATTTTGCTGGGTCCCTGCACATGTTAACGTGGCTGGAAATGAGGCTGCCGATCGAGCTGCCCGTTCCGCGTGCCGACTACAGGTTTCACCGTGTCCCTCCCTTTTCGATTATATCCCTGGCTTCCGTAGGTTTTTGCGCTCCCGGTGGCAGAGTCGCTGGGATGGCGCTAATAACAAACTTGCAAGATTAAACCCAATTGGGATGTTGGGCCTCTTCCTTCCATCGGTCGCGCCATAAGGAGGTGGCTTGGCCCGCCTCCGTATTGGCCACACCCACCTGACCCATGGCTATTTGATGGCCGGGGATCGGGTGCCCCGATGTCCCAATTGTAACATCTTACATTGCCCACCTCTGGTGGAGTGTCCGCTTTACTCTGCGCTGCGCGCAGAGTATTTTCCCTTTTTGGAGAGCGTCGGGCCTTGTGATAGGCTTGGCGCTATTCTATCTGAAGGTCCCTACTTTTCGTAACCGGGTTGTTCTCCTTCCTCTTCGCTCCCGACTTCTTTACCGGCTGTGACTGATATTTTTGTTTTTTTTTTCCCCCCTCCTCCCCGTCTATTGTTCACTTCCGTTCGCTGTTTCATAGTCTTCGTCCTGTGTTCGCTCTGCTATCCACCTTTCTTTTGGTGGCCATGAGCGGTCATACTTTCAAACAAAAAAAATATATATATACAGGGCGTCCCAAAAGAGTGTATACACACTTTAACAGCTGATAGCTCAATTGATGTTTCTTTCTTTCCAAGTTAAACCCATTAGAATTAATAATGGCAGTCAGACTAAGCTTTGAACAAAGGAAAGTCATTCTAAAATGCTACTGGAAGTGTGAAAACGCAGTTGAAGTGCAAAGACAGTTTAGGAGGGAGTTTCAAAAAGATCCACCAACACGACTTACCATCACTCGAATTAGAGATAAGTTTGAAGCCGATGGAACTGTTCAGAATGTCCACAAGAAGCGTTCCGGAAGACCACGGACATCGACAAGCCCCACAAAGCAAGAAAGAGTACTGGAAACGTATCACCAAAGTCCAAGAAAATCTGTGCGGCAAGCGAGTCGTGAGGTAGGAATTTCAGAATCGTCTGTCCAACGCATTTTGAAGCGCTGTCAATGGAAAAGTTACATTCCAAGATTAGTCCATGCTATTAATGAAGATGATCCGGACCGAAGAGTGGAGTATTGCGAGTGGTACTTGGCACGATGTGGATGTGGATTGGACGAAGGGGTTTCGTAGAATACCCTCCGCGTTCACCAGACCTCACACCACTAGACTTTTTTTTATGGGGATACTTAAAAGACAAAGTCTACGCTATAAAACCTGCAAGAGTCGCTGAATTGAGAGCAGCCATTGAACGAGAATGCACACAAATACCAAACGAAATGTTTCGTGATGTTTGCGATTCCATTGCTTCGCGTTATCAGCAGTGCCTGGACCAGAACGGACGTCAGTTTGAAAACAGGCGTTGACAAAACAATTAAATAATGTCTGTAGATTCTATTACATTTTGAAAATGAAATGTATTTTAATAAACACTGCCTTTATAATTATTTAGTGTGTGTACATTTTTTTGGGACGCCCTGTATATATATATACAGGGTGTCCCATAAGTCTGGCATCATAGGAAAATTAAAATAATAAAAGGCAAAACAAAAGCTTTTATTTACAGAACGTGCTCAATATGTCCACCATTGTTTACAATACACAAATTCAGACGTGATACCCAGTCAGCAAGCACACGGTGAATGATGTCAGGAGTAATGGTGTTACATGCCCCAATAATGCGCTGCCGCAAATGTTCAACACACCTAATTTTCTCTGCGTATACCAGCGCTTTCAAATGGCCCCAGAGATAAAAATCTAGTGGCGTGAGATCCGGGCTTCTAGCTGGCCATTCCACAGGCCCTCGTCGTCCTATCCAATGACCAGGGAATTGTTGGTACAGGTATTCCCTTACTTGGGTGCTGTAATGTGCAGGAGCGCCGTCTTGGTGGAACCATGTTGGGAAATTTCCTTCTTCGTTCAAGACACTGGGAAATGCTTCTTCCTTGAGCATACGTAGGTAGGTGCCTCCAGTGACATGTTCATCGAAAAAGGGGGGGCCTATGATGCGATCCTTCCAAATGCCACACCATACCATCACCCGAGATGCACCTTGTTCCTTTGAAGAAGTATACCAGTGAGGGTTGTGTTGAGACCAGTAGCGGGTGTTCTGTTGATTTACCTCACCATTTCCATAAAAAACAGCCTCGTCACTGAACAGAATGGTGGATGGGAAATTGGCATCCCGAGCATATTGTTCCGTAGCCCATTCACAAAATTCCATCCGCCGGTCGGGATCATCATCTTCGCTTAATTTCTGTAGGATCTGAAGTTTATATGGATGCCATTTGTGAGCCTGAAGAATGCGATGGATGCTACTTTTCGACACTCCTGTCTCGGTGGACAATCGCCGAAGAGACTTATTGGGACTTCTGTTAAAATGAGCCAGGATAGCAGTCGCTGTATCATCGTCATTGGACTCCTTGAAGGTCCACTGCGTGGTTTATCTTCTGTGGATCCTGTTTCCTTAAACTTTGCAACAAGTCTGCTAACACAACTCTGTGTTATTGGCTCGCGGTCTGGATGCAGTCTGTGAAATTCAGCAGCAGCCTCTCTCTGACTCCGATTTCCTATGAGTAGAATTATCTGGATTCGTTCTTCCTTGCTCACAGACATTATGGCCTGTAGAAAGAGAAAAATATGAATTATGGTTTGTAGAAATAGAAAAATATGAATTTCTCCTATGATGCCCGACTTATATGGGACACCCTGTATATATATGTGTATTATATATATATATATATATGTGTATTATATATATATATATATATATATATATATACAGGGTGGGCCGTAAGTTTCCATACATAGGAAAAATAAACATTTTTTTATGGACAACCATGTTTATTTATATAATATGCTCTACATCAGGGGTTCCCAAGCATTTTCCAGTGCGACCCCTTCTAGTGCTGTTGCCTATCCAGTGCGACCCCAAGTCATTACGAAGAACAAGTATATATTTATATACAGTGCCCGCGAAAAGTATCCGATCACTCAAGAAAATACAATATTTTCCCTTGATATTCAGAGACACGTAATTCACTTTCTATTTGTTCTAGCGACATCTGGTAACTTTGAGGTTGCTCGCTGATATGAGAGCTATCCAACGCATTCTCAAATTAGTGTTCTGGTAGCCTTCGTTGCGGGTGGCTGTGTCTCAAATTTGTCAGATTTCACTGTTTGTGTAAATTTCTTGATATTTTTTTTTTTTTTACAGAAAGTGGTGTAAATAAAATTTATATATAATGTGTGCTAAAAAACAACTTAAGAGTGATTGTCGAGGTGCTATTGTTGCTTTGCATGCATGTGGGAAATCACAGAGACAGATAGCTAAGGAATTAAACATATCCCAAAGTACCGTTAATTTATGGGTTTCACGGGCTAAGAACAATGGTGGTGGCCTAACCACGCCAGTCCCTAAAAAACGATCTGGCAGACCGAGAAAAACAAATTCGCGAACAGACAAACTTATGAAACGTTTAGTATTGAAAAACCCAACAATAACTGCGAAAGAAATAAAATTTAATATGAATAATTTGTTATCTGGTGTTTCTGAACGAACTATCCAGGAGCGGCTCCAAAAAGAACTCGGATTACCATCTCGCCATGCTGCTAAGAAACCGTTCATTAATGAAAAAATGCGTAAAAAACGTGTCGCATTTTGTAAAAAATACATTCATTGGACTGTTGATGACTGGAAGAAGGTTTTATTTAGCGATGACTCGACATTTTTGACATTCAGAAGTTGTCCAAAAAAGGTTCGCCGGCCTATTGGCTCAAATAGGATGGACCCTAAATACACCCTAAAGACAATGAAACACCCTCCAAGTGTGATGGTTTGGGGTTGTTTCGGTTACTATGGGCGTGGAAACTTATATTTCTTCCGAAGAACACAACTATGAATGGTGCACGGTATTTAGCAATGCTACAGGATAAACTTCCAATGGCAATGGCAATCCAAAGGACAAAAACATACATGCATGATGGTGCACCATGTCACAGGGCCAAAATAGTGACAAAATGGATTACTGACAATAAATTTGATATTTTGGATTGGCCTGGTAATAGTCCAGATCTCAATCCGATAGAAAATCTGTGGCTAATAATAAAAAATAAGGTTGAATGCCACGACACTGGCTCAGTCGAAAAATTACAAGAGGCCATCAAAAAGGTATGGTGCAAGGAAATATCAGTGGAAGTTTGTCAAAACTTGATTAAATCCATGCCAAAACGTCTAGAACAAGTCATCCAAACCAAAGGACAGATGACAAAATACTAATATAAGGTTAGTATACATTTAAACATTGTTTTTTATGTAAAAAATACAAATTTCAAGGGTGATCGGATACTTTTCGCGGGCACTGTATATATATATATATATATATATATATATATATATATATATATATATATATATAATTTTATCTAGTGAGGAAGAATCTTAAAATAAATAGAGACATATTTTTATACGTATTTATTTAACTGTAAAAACAAATAAGGAAATGTATTACATAACTCAAGAGTGTAAAAGTAATCATTGTCAGAAACTATTTACAACTCTCTCATGTTTAATATGTAATATAAAACAACATATCGATCAATATTCTAAGTTCCTACTCTATCATATGTCTGATATGCTATAACAGTGGCATATTTCATATCTGACATGTGTACATTATGATTTGATTAATTTTTTGTACCTATGGGTATATGAGGTTAAGGAACATAGCATACAATTTTCTAAGTTGATGTTTGAAATACGGTTACGGTACTCATTTTTCATAAATACCATTGACGAGAAAGCTACCTCACAGATATAGGTGGTTCCAAATTGTTCCAGAACTTTGATAGCTCGATTTTTAACAGTCGAATGTCTCTCTGGTAAAGTAATCCAGAACTTTTCTACGTCATCATAGATATCAAAATTCACCCTTGCCTCATTGTCAGCTTGTAATTCTGCTATTTTTAGTGCAAAAGAGCCACACTGTTTTGCATCTGTCTTCAACGGAAACTGAACAAAATCATACGACTCAGTAAGCAACTCAGGGAATCTATCATGGAAATTTGCTGCCAGTTTCTGCAAATATTCCAGTAAATCCTGTTTCTCCTCAGTGAGGTCCAGTGTTTCATCAAAGTCCAAATCCATCGTAGCTGTAAATTCCAAGTAGTGAGGGAAAAGACAGAAACTGTCAGCTTCAGCTTGTTCTCTAAGTATCTGCAACTTGCTGACAAAAGCCTTTATAGCAGACTGGAGATCAAACACCCATTTACCTTTCCCCTGAAGTTCAGTATTAAGTTTATTAACATGCTCAAATATGTCTGTAAGAAGTGCAAGACGAGCAAGGAAGTGGGGGTCATGGAAATAATGAGCATTCTTATGACCCTGATCTTGTAGGAACGATGCCAGTTCACTGCGAAGAAGGAAAACTCTTTTCAGGGTTTTCCCCCGAGAAAGCCATCTGACAGCAGTATGCATTAGCAGTGTCTGATGTTCACTATTTTCAGCAATGCACAACTGCTTGAACATGCGGGAATTCAGATCTCTCGCCTTGACGTGGTTGACAGTTGTAATGACCATGACTCCAGATTTGAAAAAATTTACTGGAGCACAGCTCTGAATTTACTTTTTTTTTCCTTACACCACTAGATAGGTTAATGATAGTAAACTCTTGAATTGACGACATACCAATTACAAATTGTTTTAGCTAAACATAATAATACAATAATGTACAGTTTATAACTCACCTTAAGTTTATTTATTCATTGCAGCAGCAACAGTGGACGATGTTAGACCTTGCATGTAGGCATTTGTTGTGAATTTACCGCCATGTATGCTTGGCCACTGATCAATGGCTTTCTGTGTGATCATTACAGCAGATCTAGTGCCTGGAGCTGGACCCTCCTTCACAATTCTGCACAGCTTAGTCAAATGAGATGGCTTAATGGATCCTTTGTGTTCAACAATGTAACCAAGAATGGAGAATGTCCCTTCAGCTGGTGCTTCACTCCAGGCAGTTGATCCATCTTTATCAAAATGCTTTAATCTCTCTGTGATTCCTTTCCACAGCTGTTCTATATATTCTGTCAGCCAATTTATCACTGAGTCTTTTGTAAAACTACTTTCAGATCTGGTTCTGGATGGTCTAGCAACTTCAGCAACCTGGTAGTAATCAAAACGTTTCTTGATGTATTTGTAAACTTCATTTAGGATGTAATCCTCAGCTGTTAGTTCCTTTTGCTGCCCTGTGGTATCGTGCTTAAATTCAGAAACTACATCATTTGCATTTCCTCCATTAGCTAATTTGGAAATTGTTTCCATCACTCTTAACATAACAGTTTTCCCTCCTTCTTTATAAAATATATTTTCTACAAATTCTGCACTAACTGTGGTTTTTTGAGCTACTTGCAACATAATCTTTGTTACATAGGAAATCAATACATAGAACTTGGCACTAATTTCTCTCTTGTGGATGATCAAAAAACACAATTTTCCACAAATCTGTCAAATTGATCAAATTCGTAATTAACCATGCGAGTATCAGATTTGAGTTTTGGTCTCTTAAAACCAATGATATTGTCAAGAACCATATTAGTATAGTCAAGGCCTGATCTCAGATTTGAAGAGTGATTCTGAATAAAGTCTAAAAGCTCACTTAGTTTACAAATTTTATTCAATGCATCAATGTGGGCTCTGTTCACAAGATGCATTAAGTCCCATCGAAATTTGAAATTTTCTCCAAACAACTTTTTCATTTCGTTTTTAAATGGCTCGTTGTCCTTACAAAAAGCCCCATCTCCAACCATTCCAGATACCTTGGATTTAATTGCTTCTTCAGATAGTTTCAAGTGATTAGGAGACTTCAACACATCAAAAATTTCATTGGCCAAATAAACTCCTGATTTGCTGCGTACTAAATTTATCCCAGCAAGTTTTACAGTCTTATCTTCTTCACTCATAACTAATACAACTAGCATGCTTAATCCCCAAATTGTTCCAATGTCAGCTGTTATTGTTACTGAAGTTTGTTCTAAGAACCACTTTACAGTTTGTTCTTTAAGTTGATTATCTAATAGCTCACAAATTGTCTCGCACGCATGTGTGCTATGATTCAAATTTCCAACCTCACAACCTGACCTATGTAATACAGCTAGAAGTACTGGATATAGAGCCCATGCAGTGTTTGTTTTCATTATGTAGTATAAGATGTTGCCACATAAGTCTTCTATGCGTTTAGTAGTGTTCCGAGATGTTGTTTTCATCACTTCATAAACAGCAGCTCTTTGATGATGCTGAAGTTTAATTGTCTGTCTCTTCAGGTGGGTTTTCAGATTTCTAAACCATCTCTCTTGATTTTCTCCTTGTTTGCATACATAGGTTAAATCTTTAACATTGAAGTAACCTTTTATGTTAGAATGTTTGTCTGAAGCACATGCTTTGGGGTCTGTGCAAGCTATGCAATATAATGTAAACATTTTATCATCAGAAGCATCATCAATATCTTCTTGATTATCATCATCTTCATCCTCAACAGCTATATCTACATCAGGCATATTAGTGTCACTATTTGCAATGTTTTCCATTATATCACTTGGTACTGAAAATGAATCATCAGCATGCCCTAGATCCTTCTTTTCCACCAATTTGAATGTAGATTTGATTAAATCATTGTTCAGGATTTCTTGTATTGATTTACACTTGCTTAAATGGGCTATGGAAATGTCAAATTTGTTGCTTTTTGCTTTATTAGATTTGGATGCAACACGAACTTGAAGGCATATTTTGACTCTTCTCTTTATTAACCACAACAGCTTGGTGAGTTTCTTTTGTTAGGCGCAAAATTGCATTCAATGTCTTCTGGATTTGGGAATTTTCAAATTCCTCTAAAGCAGTTTTGTTAGTCTAATGCGCAGATTCCTCACTTACCTTTTGTTTCTTAGGTGGAGGAGAAGCACTTTCTTCAGTCTGTGAAACATCTAGTGAAAAAGTTTCATTTTCTAGATTAGCAGTTGATGAAGTTGGTTCATTTTTCTGAGGTCTAGCACTAGCACATTTTGTGAACAAACTAAATGACTGCTTTGCCGTATCTCTTTGCTGCACTTCATCCTGGTATTTCTTTACTGCAATATCTAAGATGTGGGCCCAAACTCTGGGACCTCTTGTATTGTAACAAATATTTTTTTTGGAATTAAAATGTTCCTCCCAGTTTTGCTTCTTTGAATATTTGTTCTTGCATTGACCACAAAAGTAACCCCTTTTAACACCCTCACTTTTCTCTCCAACTTCATCAATATTAGGATCCATTATTGATTATTGACTACCTGAAAAAATACAAAATAAGTAAAAGTTAGTAAATATAGTATGGTAAAAGTGAGTAAAAGTAAGTAAATATAGTACAATGAAAGTAAGTAAAAGTAAGTGCTTTAAACTTAGTAAAAGTAAGGAAGAGTAAGTAAAAGTAGGTAAGTTAAAGTAAGTAAAAGTAAGTTTAAACTTAACTAAACTTTTCAATTCTAGAGTCATGGTGGATTACTTAAAACCGCACAAGTAATTATCTGGCCAATTTATCAAACCTGGCCGAGATCAATGGAACATAGTCCAATCCTGATAATTTTATATTAAAAAAATATACGTTTTAATAAAATTTTAATTATCAAAACATTGAAGCTTAACAAAAAATAAAAATAATTGTTAAATATGGAATTACCAACTAAACTTAAAATAACTAAATTTGTAATTTAAAAAAATTGGTTTGTACAAGAACGTATACGCAAAAAAATTGCATAACGTCTAGCGGATGAACAAAATCCAAACCCAAATTTACTTTTTCTCATGGTCAAATTTACTGGGGCAATGCTCCCAAGATCCCAGGAATCTGGAGTCATGGTAATGACTACTTGCATCACGTCAGAGAAGCTCAGAGACATGTCTTTTGATGACAAGCTCTGTCGATGGATGATGCAGTGATTTATTTTGATGTGAGGATGCATTCTTGATAGTATTTCACGCAATCCTATATTCTTTCCCATCATTGATGGGGCACCATCCATGCTACATTCGCATACTTTACTCCAGTTCAAGTTGTTTTCTGTGAAGAACTTGTTTATAGCATTAAAAATATCTTCGCCTCTTGTGGTGGTTTCAAGTGAAATGCACGCAAGCAGCTCTTCAGCTACCACGAATTCCTTGAGAAACCTACCGAAGGCCAGAAGCTGGGGCTGTGATGTGATATCCGTTGACTCATCCACTGCCAATGCTGTCCATGGGGAATTTCTGAAGTCTTCTAAAATTTGCTCCTTCAGGTCCACTGCAATACACTGGATGCGTCGTGTCATTGTGTTATTGCTCAAAGTAACATCAGCAGCAGCTTCACTAATTTTCTTGGCAAATGGTTCTCCTTCAAATATTTCACTAAAAATTCTTAACGACGGTTTTATAACCGTTTCACCCTCCACGAATGGATGTTTTTCCCGAGCAATGAGGAAAGCCGTCTTGTATGAGAAGATTTCCATCTTCTCTTTCTGAGTAAGAGCTTTGGTAAGAACAGACTGAGATTTTGTCAAATGGTTGTAACGCTGTTGAAAAATTCGTCTTCGAGCCTCTTCTGGCAGTAAAGCAATGTTGGCATGAGTATCCAAGTGTCTCTGCAGCTTATTTGGTTTCAAGGATTCGGCAGCGATTTCCTTCGAACACACAACACAAATCCCTCTACCAGCGACGTCAGCTATTCCATATTTGTCCAGAAATGATGAATTGACTGAGCGTTTTCTCTTCTTGTTGGGCGGCTCTGATGACTTTTGCAAAAACTTGCCCATTACGCCTGTAATATAAAGATACATATTAAACACAGAATTACTAAACAATTATCCACATGCTTTAAGAAAACTCAAAATTATAAGACTGTTCACGACAATAAAACAAATAACAAAACATTGATTTTCAGTGTACTGAGAGAGAGAAAAAAATTACAAATCAGTAATGAAATCGTAAAGCATCAGTTATAAATACATTGTAAGATCACTGAATTATAAAACAGTCACAAAACATCAGTTATAATGTTGTATCAAGTTGTAAGCACACAGAATTATTAAACATAGTCACAATTTCACAAAACATCAGTTATCAACATGTTGTAAACACACAGAATTATTAAACATAGTCAGAAAACATCAGTTATCAAGATGATGTAAGCACACAAAATTATTAAACAGTCAGAAAACATCAGTTATCAACATGTAAGCACACAGAATTATTAAACAGTCACAAAACATCAGTTATCAATAAAACAAAATCACAAAACATTAATAATCCAAACACATACAGAATTACAATTGCATACCAATAAAATTATTAAACAAAACCACCAACCATTAATTATTATAAGTGCGTTCAAAGAGCACACAAAATTCTAATCCAATGATTAAATTGCACGATAATATAATAATTAGAATCACAAACCAATAATTAACATTTAGTAGTGCATGATAAAACACAAGATCATAATATGTGGTAGCACAGATTGCAATTGAAAGCAGTAATTATGAATTTGAAATAATGATAATTTTAATAAAAATAGTTGGAAGCAGATATCATTATCGAATTATAAAACACAAAATTCGAATGCCGTAATTATAATTGTATGGCAATAAATCTAACACTCAGAATGCAATTGTAATTGTGTGCAAATAAAACCCACATACGTAGCACCAATTACTACTGGATAGCGTTGGAAATATAAATACCTGATATTGTCGTCAGTATCGATGACAACTGGACGTCCTCTTTGGTCGATGATCAGGAGTAAAATGAGTTGATCAGTGCAGCTGAACCTTCAGTGTGGGACTGTGGGTTGTCAGTGACGTGTGGCTGAGTCTTGGGTCAGAAAAGGCTTAACACTAGGTACCTGCTGTTAATCCGGTGACCTAACCCGACCTCACATGCCTCTCCCACTTTACTGACCGCAGAAAAAATGACCGCGCTAGTCCCCTGACCTGACCGGATATATAATGCCAGACAGATGTTTTCTCATGACACCTGGCAGATTTACAATGGCTGTGACCCTTGCAAAGACACTTGCGACCCCATCGACCACATTGGCTCCCTGCGACCCTTTGTGATGAGGCTTGCGACCCCGGGTTTGGGAACCACTGCTCTACATGGTTGCCATTGTTTTGAAAACACATTTCAATACGTGTTCCCCACTGTTGATGAACACGCATTAGCACAGTTGACGTTATGCTTGTAATGGCGTTGGTGATATGTTCCTTTAGATGATTTATGTCTCGTATCTTTTCCTGATACACCATGGCCTTCAAGTGCCCCCAAAGATAGAAATCAAGGGGGGTGAGATCTGGGGATCTGGGAGGCCACTCCACAGGACCACGCCGACCAATCCAAGCATCCGGAAACTGCTGATCCAAATACCGACGCACGTGAAGACCATAATTTAAATTTTCCTATGTATGAAAACTTACGGCCCACCCTGTGTATATATATATATATATATATATATATATATATTATATATATATATATTATAATATATATATATATAATATATGTGTGTTATAATGTTTCAGACCAACAAAGACCCTAGGATCCACTCATGGCTGGTCTACCTAACTGTGTTCGTAATCGTGTTTTGTGTATGTCCGTGGTGGCGGAGGGGACCTACAATTTTACGTGGGTTCCGAACCACAAGAACATAAGAAATTTATGTAAAAACTGCCGGTAAATTGGCAACGACCAATTTTTACGAAACTAAATAATTATCAATTTAAAACTAATTAATTATCGATTTAAAACTAAAGATAGAATCTCTGGATCCAGAGGATCAAGTCATAATAGATTACTATCCACAATTGTTACACTATATATCTATTTATAACGGACATGCAAATATATCAGATCCAAAGAATCCAGTCAATTTCATTACGGTATCCATCAAGTCACGGTCCATATCGATTGTGGACCAAGTCAAAATTTACAACCATATAAATTACAATATATACACTTACGAGGAAAAGTGTAGGTGTGGCTGTAAAGACTACAGTAATGTAGAAATGTGTGTGCACCCATTATGGGTCTCCCATTTAAAGGTGTTTGTGGGGCAAGTGAAGATCATGAGTTTTTCAATACCTCACAGTACTATGGGGGGCACCGCTCGGCAGAGGAATCTCTTTAAATGGGGTGTGTAAGGACAGGGAGTATCCCCTAACCCAAGACGCTGCCTCCCTATATCCCACAACACTTGTGTTGAGCTGTGGGATCTATCCCCACAAAGCCTTAATTTTACTACCTTAAACTATACCCTTTCTATCAACATGCGCGTCTAATCGATTTTTAAACATGTTTATAGACGTGTTACTAATTACTTCTACCGGCAAACTATTCCAGGTATTTACTATTCTATGCGTAAAAAAGTTTTTGGCAACTGCTGTCTCGAACCTTCTACTTGTCAACTTACACCCGTTATTTCTAGTCCTATTATATTGAGATATTTCGAAAAAGTTATCTATCTACGTTATCAAACCCATTCATAATTTTGAAAACCTGGATTAGATCACCCCTTAACCTCCTAGTCTTGAGAGTAGTCAATTTTAACTCCTTAAGCCTATCCTCGTACGACTTTGACCTAAGAGACGGAATCATCTTAGTTGCTCGTCTTTGAACTCTTTCGATTTTGTCTATATCTTTGCGCATATGCGGATTCCAAAATTGGACCGCGTACTCCAAATGGGGTCTAACTAATGATTTATAAAGAGGAACTATAATATCGCGCGATTTGTACTAAATATTTCGAGCTATAAAACCTAACACTTTGTTCGCCTTATTGACCGCTGCTGTACTTTGTTTCGCTACTTTTAAATCACCAGTGACTATAACTCCTAAATCTTTTTCCTGCTCTACGCTTGTTAAATCTTTCCCTGACATACTATACGCAAAATTACCATTACGCGAACCTATATGCAAAATTTTGCACTTATCCACGTTAAATCTCATTTGCCATGTGACTGACCAATCAACGATTTTATTCAGATCTTCCTGAATTTTACCTCTATCTTCGTCATTAATCGCCCTACCATCCAGCTTCGTGCCATCCGCAAACTTTGAAACTGTACTGACTAGGCCGACATCTAAATCGTTAATATATATAAGAAAAAGCAAGGTGCCCAATACAGAACCCTGAGGAACGCCACTCGCTACATTAGCCCAACACGACTCCGCTCCATCAACGACCACCCTCTGTTTCCTGCCTCGCAACCACTCTTCTAGCCAATTTATTACTACACCCCTGATTCCATGAGCCTTAGTTTTTTCAACGAGTCTTTTGTGCGGCACGGTGTCAAATGCTTTTTGAAAATCTAAATACACTACATCAACCGCCCGATGTCTATCGTAAACGTCAACCACGCTTTTGAAAAATTCTAAAAGATTAGTTAAGCAAGATTTGTTTCGCCTAAAACCGTGCTGCGTATTTCTAACCAGATTATGCACTGCTAAGTGTTCGACTATACGATCCCTAATTATTGATTCCAGTAGCTTACCTACAATAGACGTTAAACTGATTGGCCTATAATTTCACACCGCACCTTTATCACCTTTCTTAAAGATAGGTGTTACGTTTGCTAACTTGAAATTATCTGGTACGCACCCCTGAGAAATAGACGCATTAAAAATCTTTGTTAGCGGCACAACAATGCTATCTTTTAATTCTTTTAGTTGTATGGGATATATGGAATCCGGCCCCGGTGATTTACGCGTTTTCATTTTATCAATATAGCGCATTACTTCCCCTTCACTAACGACAATATTATCCAAAATATTACCATTATCAAAAGGTATGTCTATGACCGTAGGGATATTCGTAGTAGTGAAAATAGTCTTTTCATGTCAAAATTTGAAATTGGCCAACCAAAATGAAATAAAATAACCCTTACCTACATCAATTTTACCTTAAAGTTTCAGAAATTGACTCTTACTAAATAATAGGACATAAATTGATTAACTATTCATCTGTCACAGAATTATCCCACTGATCGCATATGGAGTGTTTTCAAGGTCATATAGTTGTACAATGTACAAGTCACAACATGAATAGAACTGTCCCTCACTCTCAGTCCTCAGTTGCCTCTTAGATGTCATAGACGGTGGTTTGCTGTTATTGCTCTTGTACCTACTTCATAGTTATTCTACTAGACGAATACTACAGTTTAACTGTAAGTATGGATTGTTGATTATTACAATTATTTATTATTATCATATTCTTCTGTCTAATTATGTTGTAATCCAATGAAATATTTTTTTATTGAATTTTAGAACATCGAATGACTGAACTTTGAAACATCGTAATTGATATAAAATACTTAAATGTTTTTCTTTCTTTCCAGATATTCCTAAGATGCCAAAATTGAAGACAAGAGGTCACTCGTCATGCCACTTGAGCCTGTTAGTCGGTACAGGCAAGGAGCTTCCCGTATCAGAACTACCAACAGTGCGAGACATGCTGAGACTAGGGTTACTCCTTCGTGAACAAAATACAAAGGATAGAAGGAACTACACAGAGAAAGAGCTCATGAGGGACATGATTCCCCCTCTTCTGCATCAGTGGAAAAAAGCTAATGTGTTATTCAAACCACCTGTACTCAATCAGTATAGAACTATTGAGCTAAAATTAACAAAGCTGTGGCACAAAGCAGTTGAGACATCACTTGGTAAAGGAAAACTAGCAAAGAAAAATAAATTTCTGCACACACTTGATACTTTTCTTGACATTTTTAACTGCCAGTGTTCCATAGAGTTGTGTTCTGAAGCCAATTGTTCTCCCTCATGCAGAAGAGAACCTCACCTTCACATTGATTGTCGCTGTCCTCGTGAGAAGAAGATCCCTGTTTTGGAGCTGGCTTTCATAAAGGCGCAGAAAACAAAGGCAGGAGGCCAAGGAAGTATGCAGATTGGTTCGGCAGATTATTCAGAAACCAAAAAACAGATTATTGCTAAGAAAAAAGAGAAAATCCGAGAGAGGGAAGAAAGGAAGAAAAAGAAGAGTGAAGAAGCCACCCAAAGAGATGAAGAGCTCTCTCAAGAGGTTTCTCACTTCTTTGAAAGCTCTTCAGATGAACAGAAAGAAGCAACATCAGATGATAGCTCCAAAATGCCATCTGAACCTTCGCCGAAGAGAATGAAATAAAACACTAAAGATATCTCAAACATTGCCCTTGACAGTATTCGCCACCATACGGGGCTACGAGAGAGTGCAGAGATTGCCACTGCCGCTTGGATAGATGCAGGCCTCATCAGCCGAGAGGATACATCCTTTGTGATAGATCATAATAAGATAAGAAGAGCACAAGAAAAAATAATGAAGGAAATATCTGATCAGCATGAAAAAGATTTGAAGGAGGAAGGTCTCTCTTGCCTTTTGTTTGATGGAAGAAGAGATGACACAAAATTTCTCCTAGAGGTAGAGGGAATGGACAGAAAGTTTGCCGGTCTCATCAAAGAAGAACACTACTATGTGTGTTCCGAACCTGGTGGCCGCTATTTGTTTCACTTTGTTCCTGAAGCAGAAGTAGAAGGAAAGAAACATGCAGAGGCAATTGCTGATCAAATAATATGTTGGCTTCAAGAAAGAAGACTTGACAGTTCACTGCAGGCCGTTGGTAGAGACTCAACTGCGGTGAACACTGGATGGCAGGGCGATGTTATGACGCATTTAAAGAAAAATATTGGAAGAAGGCTTGTTTGGATTGTATGTGATTTGCACACAGGGGAACTACCTCTTCGTCGTCTCATCCAGGAACTTGATGGTCCTACAAAGAGCAACAAGTGGTCAGGCCCCCTTGGCAACATGCTAGATGAAGCAACGGAATTAGAAATAAATACAAAATTTTCAAAGGTCGAAGTAGGCCCTCCCCTTCCAGTGTTGTCTGAAGAAGTTATCAAAGACCTCAGCACGGATCAATCTTACGCTTATCGTATTGTTCAAGCAATCAGATCAGGAGAGTTTCCTCAAAATCTGGTTCTCTTGGAGATTGGACCTGTAAGTCACAGTCGTTGGTTAACTACAGCGATTCGTTTCTGCAGGATTTGGGTTTCCAAACATGCACTGAAGGGCAAAATGCTACAGAATTTGATGTTGATTGTTGAATTTATTATTGGGTTTTATCTTCCTCACTGGTTCAATGTAAAACTTAATCCAATGTGGATGGAGGGGCCCAACCACATCTTGTTTCCATTACAGCTACTGAGAACCCAAAGGAAAGTAGGGGTGGACATCGTGTTACCTGTGGTGAGAAGGTCCGCTTGGTATGCTAGGCCAGAGGCAGTTTTGCAAGCAATACTCTGCAGCCAATGTACCAAAGAGCGAACTGAGGCTGTGGAAATCATTCTAAAGCTTAGAGGAACATCACTAGATGATGACCAGCTGGGAGACTGCTCTGTTCAGACAAGGAAGGTACCTCCGATAAACGTCAATGCCACGAAATTGTCAGAATTAGTTAACTTGAGTTCGGAAGTTTTGGAGCCACTACTGACAACATGTATAACAAACAAAGATTTAACACAACTTAAAGAGGCCCCAATGCAAGTGCCAAAGTGGCCTTCTCACACTGAGTGTGGAGAGATGTGTGAAAATGATTACAGAAGCAGCTAGTGAAGTTTACAGTCACGAGAGGCGAGAAGGCTACATCAAAGCGCAAGTAGCAAGCCGAATGCTGATGTCAAGGAACCGCAGCAAAAAGGACATGACTGCATTGGTTACTTTCAAATAAAGACTCTGAATGATATCTTATTGCCACTTTAAATGTTGATAGGATGTTTGCGCACATTTGTTATTTTGTTACGAATTTACGGAAAAATGGAATTTTTTAATTAAAATTGATGTAGGTAGGAGTTATTTTTTATTGTTTTTGAAGCAAGGATATTTTGTATGCCAAATAATTATATTAAATTGCAACCAAATCACATGATTTTCAATTTAGTCATTTCACCCCCAGAATTGACACACCCTAGTGTGTGTGTGTGCGTGCGTGCGTGTGCGCGCGCGCGCCATTCGAAATGAAACAACTTTGAAACTGTAATTTTTAAAGTATTAATGTGAGAATGTTGAAACTTTGCCAGTTACTACACCATATGCATAAGTTTTTGTCATAATGTGTTTTGTTGGTTTCAGATTGAATTATGTTTACCCCACAAGAAAAAGCGAAATGTGTGTTATGGATGGCTGAGTTGAAGTCCCCTATTCTGGTGCAACGGCTATTCCGTACAACCTTTCACAAGGAACCACCCACCAGAAGAGAGCTATATGCATGGACCAAGAAATTTGAGGAGACTGGCAGTGTTCTAAAGGAACACTGGAGGGCGAACAAGATCGGAAGAAAGTCCATCCGTCGTGCCTGTGTCGTACTGCAGATTCCTCGTTCAAATGTGCATAGAGTCGTGCGCAAGCGGCTGCAGCTCTATCCATATAAGCTTCAAATTGTTCAGCATATAACATGTGAAGATCTTAACAAAAGGAAACATCATACCATGCACAATGTATCTAAATGTTATAATTCACATATATCATATGAAACTTTGACATTGACAATTTGCTGTGTGAATATTACGTTGTTTGCATCATTCAATAAAAAATTATGAGGTTTCAAAGTTGTTTCATTTCGAATGGGACACCCGGTGTATATATATATATATATATATACAGGGCGTCCCAAAAAAATGTATACACACTTTAAATAATTATAAAGGCAGTGTTTATTAAAATACATTTCATTTTCAAAATGTAATAGAATCTACAGACATTATTTAATTGTTTTGTCAACGCCTGTTTTCAAACTGACGTCCGTTCTGGTCCAGGCACTGCTGATAACGCGAAGCAATGGAATCGCAAACATCACGAAACATTTCGTTTGGTATTTGTGTGCATTCTCGTTCAATGGCTGCTCTCAATTCAGCGACTGTTGCAGGTTTTATAGCGTAGACTTTGTCTTTTAAGTATCCTCATAAAAAAAAGTCTAGTGGTGTGAGGTCTGGTGAACGCGGAGGGTATTCTACGAAACCCCTTCGTCCAATCCACATCCACATCGTGCCAAGTACCACTCGCAATACTCAACTCTTCGGTCCGGATCATCTTCATTAATAGCATGGACTAATCTTGGAATGTAACTTTTCCATTGACAGCGCTTCAAAATGCGTTGGACAGACGATTCTGAAATTCCTACCTCACGACTCGCTTGCCGCACAGATTTTCTTGGACTTTGGTGATACGTTTCCAGTACTCTTTCTTGCTTTGTGGGGCTTGTCGATGTCCGTGGTCTTCCGGAACGCTTCTTGTGGACATTCTGAACAGTTCCATCGGCTTCAAACTTATCTCTAATTCGAGTGATGGTAAGTCGCGTTGGTGGATCTGTTTGAAACTCCCTCCTAAACTGTCTTTGCACTTCAACTGCGTTTTCACACTTCCAGTAGCATTTTAGAATGAATTTCCTTTGTTCAAAGCTTAGTCTGACTGCCATTATTAATTCTAATGGGTTTAACTTGGAAAGAAAGAAACATCAATTGAGCTATCAGCTGTTAAAGTGTGTGTACATTTTTTTGGGACGCCCTGTATAATAAATAAATATACTGTATATATATATATATATATATATATATATATATATATATATATATATATATATATATATATGCCCTAGCACTCAAGGATGATGGGGCTCGACCCTGCAGTCCTTGTCATCCTTGGTCTTTTTCCACTTCGACTGTCCCCTCCACCCTTTCTTTTTCCTCTGTCTTTCCTCTCACTTTTTCTTTGTTTTTCCGCTGAGATATGCCCTTTAAATAGAGGCGAATCGGTTCTTCCTGAACTAAAAAAAAAAAAAAAAAAAAAAAAAATATATATATATATATATATTTTTTTTTCCCCAGAAGAGTTCCTTGTTCCATGCACGGTCTGTGTTTAACATATATATATATATATATATACACGTACGTACATACATATATATTATATATATATAATATATATATATATATATATATATATATATATGATGAATAAAACCACGAAGGAAAGGAAACACAAAACGGTGCTCAAGCGCTTTCGTCTAATGACATCCTGAGGATGTCATTAGACGAAAGCGCTTGAGCACCATTTTGTGTTTCCTTTCCTTCGTGGTTTTATTCATCATAAATATTTTTCACGTGTACTTTCGTGAAATAATTTTCATATATATATATATATATATATATATATATGTATGTATGTATGTATGTATGTGTATGTATGTATGTGTATGTGTGTGTGTGAAAATTTTTTCGTGAAAGTAACACGTGAAAAATATTTATGATGAATAAAATCACGAAGGAAAGGAAACACAGAATGGTGCTCAAGCGCTTTTGTCTAATGACATCCTCAGGAACACTGAAGTAAATAATGAGTTCGAGACTACGTTAGGTCAGAAAAGAAAAATATATATATATATATATAGAAATAAAAATTGTGGTAGGAGCATACAAATTTGTAAGGAAAACTACCAATTTTAGCACTTTGCCCTTCTTGTCTATATCCGTTCTGAACGAATTCAACAGAAGATCAAATGGATTGTTTACAACCAATTTTATAGATAATGCCTGAATGATATATAGATCACAAAAAATATATATATATATATATATATATAAAGCAAATTGAAAAATAAAAATTGTAAGAGGAGCATACAAATCTATAAGGGAAAACTACCAAAGTTTTAGCACTCTGCCCTTCTTGTCTAAATCCGTTCTGAACGAATTCAAAACAACAGGATCAAGTTGAAAAAGACTTTGGCTCATGTTAGTTATTTGTAAGTTGGATAATAGCAGACTCAAGAATATTTCTCTTAACAATGTTGCTAGACTGAAACAAAACTGAAGCATTATTCCAATCAATACAGTAGGATATAACTGACAAATGGACAAAATGGGCACTGGGTGACTGTCCCGTTCTAACGGAATATTGATGCTGTTTCGCACGCGTATGCAAATCCTTTCCCATCTGACCAATGTAAAAGGAATCACAGTGTTTACAACCAATTTTATAGATAATGCCTGAGTTTGGGGTATTTTTTACAATTATATTTTTCACAATATTGTTATGAAAATACTACATTAATATCCAAAAGTTTAAATACATTAGCAATGCCTAAAAAGCCCGAGAAAAATGGAAGTACTAAAATATTCTTTGACAAAGTGAGTGTTATTATTCACACGATAGAAGGTTCGTTTTGCCTAATATATATATATATATATATATATATATATATATATATATATATATATATATATATATATATATATATATATATATATATATATTTATATATATATATATATATATATATATATATATATATATATATATATATATATATATATATATATATAATATATATATATATATATTATATATAATATATATATATATATATATTATATTATATTATATATATATTATATATATTATTATATATATATATATTATATATATATATATATATATATATATTATATAATATATATAATATATATATATATATATATAATATATAATAATATATATTATATATATATATAGGCTACGTCGTGGCCAATGTCGTAACACCGCTTCCGGGAGATCAGCGAAGTTAAGCGACATTGGGTCTGGTTGGTAGTTGGATGGGAGACCGTCTTCCGCGCCCTGATTATGTAGCGACCCGTGGTTCGGATCCTACGTAAAGCTGTAGGTCCCTTCCGTCATATGACCTTAGATGTTGCGAAGGAGGTTAAACAACCCCAATAAAATTTAAAAAAATATATATATATCCTGGTTTACGTTCTACGTTTACACTTTTAAACATTTTCTTTATTTTCAAGGTTTTAGAAGAGTTAGAAAAATATGCACCAAACAAAGAAGCTCACAACCAACTGTGTTTATATTTGACTCTTCCAAGGTTTCATGAGCATGCAGACTTCAGAGACTGGAATCCGAGTGGAGCGAGGGTTCAGTGTTGGCAGCAAGTAAGTTACATAGCTATAAATGTTGTACTTTGTGTGTGGCAATAGTATTAATTATAAAACCTGTTGTCTTTTCAAAATATTTCATTCTTTAAAATATTTCATTCTTCAAAATATTTCAAGGCAGTATACGATATCTATTAGAGCACCCCATTTCAAGTAGTCCCTTCCATCATTGTGATGCTAAAAATAGGTCCTAATTTCCTTGGGTCAAAATCTAATATATTTTTTTTTTACCTTAACATCATTGTTCTTAGTGATGAGAAAATCTTTTAAAATAGCTGTGCGCGCTGTTATCATCATTGTTTGGTATGTTTCATATAGAGCACAATTTATTTGGTCAAGAGGATAATTAGGCTTACATACCTATGTTAATGACCAATGATTTATACTTTATGAAGTATTTGTCAATTTTGTGAAGGAAATGTTTTTACACTTGTATTTTTTCTCTTAGGCTATTTTGAATTGTAGGCTGTAGGAATTTTTAAAACTTGATTGCAACAAAATTCAGCATTCACTTTTAAAGGGGAACTATCCTAGTTTAGTATTCATAATTTGGCCAGTTAAATTTCAAATACAATAATTTGTGCTTATTATCTGTACAGGTTTATCCCCTTGTTGAGAAATTTCTCCCAGCTGACCATAAAAAGGGACTTGTAGGACAAGGAGAAGGATCTGGTATGGCCCGTAATGATAGGCTGCTTCAACTGATCATTAAAGGTCTATTGTATGAGTCATGTGTTGATTTCTGCCAAAATCAAGCCACAGGGGAAGACAACACTTCATCTGACACAACTCTAAAATTTCCTTCCCTACTTGCATCAACTTCATTCAGTGACTCTGATTTAAGTTTGTTATCTTGGCTGCAAAGCATTCCTCCTGACACATTCGCGTGCCCTTTTGAACAGAAAACGCTAAATGTTGATATTGAAAGGCTTGAAAAACCCTCCTTGGAAGCGTCTTGGACGGAACATCTTTTGGTTACTCCCATTAAACCCAAAACGTTTCCTCACTCAGCTATGCCATACAATAGACTCAGAGCAACTGACATCATGTCAAGATCTCTTAATCCCAATTTAGATGGCCTTCCCTTCGGATTAGGGTCGAATCGTAACTCAATGGCAATTTCGACTGGTGATGTTAATATGATGTCTAAGAGCATAGCTAGTTTTCATCTCACTGGAAAGAAAACTATGAACACTTCAGTTGATAGACTTTTTGACGCAGAAAATGTATTTACGAGTAGCTCTTACGGGGAACTTCCAACCATAAGTGAAAAGACAAATCCACCCAAAAACCCTCCAGTAAGAAATCGATCCAAGAGTCCAGATAAACGACAGTCAACAGACTCTCTTAACAAACCAGCTCTTTTAGAGAAGTGTGAAAAGGAGATAAAAGAAGAGAAACCAGGGAGTCCCCCATCATTGCCTCCGAAAAACAATACTCCAACCCCAACACATCAGGCACCTAATCACCAACCAGTACACACCCCAAATCATCAACCCTTTCATACTCCTAATTATCAGCCTCATTCTACTCCAAATCATCAATACTCGTCGCATACAGCCGTTTCAGTTGGTTCTCATTCTAAGCATTCAGTTACTGTATCATCCCCTTCTTCGCAACCGAGCGTGCAACTCGCTCAACAGTTTCCACCCCCAATCAGTCAGCCTCGACCGATGCCTCCACATCAGCACTTGAGTAATAATTTTCCTAAAAGTAATGATGAAAGCAGCGAACTTTTTAACATCTATCAACGAAGGCAGCAACAGCAGCAGATGGATCATCATCATCATCTGGTTGGACAGCATCAGCCAAGAACATTTGAGCATTACAACAACAATCACATGACGAATCCAGAAGTGCCACATTACAATACTGATGCAGAAAGGTAAAGGTTCCGTGACTATATGTTAGACTATTGACGGAAGCAGATTTTTCGCTTGATATTGTAGAACAATTCCCACCGTAACTATGTCTCTAAAATGAATCCGTATTAACACATCCTTTATAAACTATTATTAATTAATTAATTAATGTACAGTATACTATTGTTTATAGGATACGTTCTGAGGATTTAATTAAGCTCCAATTTAAGAATTTCAGCAGTTAACCACAAAATTATAATGTATAAAGCGGTATTGAGCATTTTATTACGTCACTGTATTTCCAAAGTTTGGGAAGGATTCACTTAATTCTTTCATGCCCGAATTATGTTTAAGATTAAAATAATTTTATACTTTCTTTTTCTCAATAAGGACTAAAATCTCGAAAAATGATATGGTCAAATTTGCAACCGTGGGCATGAAAGGGTTAACAGTTTCCCAATTCGGCTTCATTTTTTCCTATTGTTACAGAAACGTGGGTGGCATGTTACAAGGTGGCAACTCGAAAGAATTCTACAGTTCCCCTCATATTACGCAGGTATGGCAAGTTTTGTTACTTAGTAGTAGTCTAGGTGGGTATAGAAGAAACGTGTTTCATCCAGTTAGCTAAAAAAAAATCTATACTGGAAGTGATACGTTTTATTTCCTTTGTCTCAGTTTTTGGGATAAATAATAATCTGGTAGACTTGGCGCCGAGAATAATCATCATTATATGACAGATGATGAACCACAATAAAGAATGAACAGGTTTGGATGAGCATTAATGTGAGGTGAAGTGTGTGGTAATGACACTTGAAGCTCATAGGCCTATTAATATAATATTTTTATGACGCCAACAAAATAAATTTGAAGGGGCCATGTTGGATTGCATTTGTCCGTCTATCCGTCACACTTTCGTCTTCGGGCTATAACTCTTGAACTCAACATAAATTGATGGTTCACACGCCTATGGATCATCACAAGATTGTCTTGAATACTACTCTGGTCCTTGCATCAAAAGTTAAGGTCACAAATAGAGGTCAAAGGTTAAATGGAGGTACACGCCATAGCTTCTGAATCACTCAACATAAATTGATGAAATTTCACACATATATTGATCATCACAGTACGATGTCTCATGAGCAAAAATAGGATATCTGAATAAAAAATGAAAGTCACGAAGGTCAAATGGAGCTTTTTCGTGCCAGCACATTACTCTTGGGTCCCTTAACATATTGATGAAACTTCATATGCATGCGTATCATCACAAGATGATGTGTCGCAAGCAAGAATCAGGTTCTTGCACCAAATGTCATGGTCGCAAATATAGAAGGGGATAGTGATGTCGTTCCGACGTAGTTCTTGTTTGCGTTGTATACACAGCCCGTCTGAAGAGTTACCAGTATATCTTTATTGAAAATGAAATGAAAATGAAAAGGTTTATTGGCAGACTATAGTCCATATGACAAATATTAATAATACAATGACAGTTCATATACTAAGGATAGAAATATATACAATTGATTAGAAATAATACTGCACTGTCGAAGTTAAGTGGAGCTACAGACAGACGTTTTCGTACCAAGAAGTCCATAGCTTAGAGGATAAATGGCAGGACTCATGGATAGCTTGGATGATCGGGTTGGTTGATTTTTTAATTCTTTGCATTAGACTGTGTTGAGCACGTCTTGTTACCTCCAGGAAGCTCGGGACATTGCGGGTAGCAAACATTTGCGAAGCCGAGCATCTCGGGGGTAATTTATGTAAGAGTCTAAAAGACCTGTTGTACAGCAAATTTAGAGTTCTGCCAGAACCTTTTTTATAGTTCACCCAGAGTTGCTGACCGTATATATTATTGCAGAAAGTACGAAAGAGTGTGTCTTTAGCTTCACTTGTACAGAAACGAAAGTTCCTTATGGTCATATTCGCTTTAGCACACAGGCTTCGAGATTGTTTTCTTATATCCGAGTCATCACTCAAGGAGCTGGTAATAGTTTGACCCAAATACTTAAACTCTTGTATTTCCTCAATTACTTCACCATTCATTTTAAACCTTATATCAGCTGGCTGATTACAGCTTTTAGGATGAAATTGCATAACCTTAGTTTTTGTAACATTAAAAGGAATAGCATGTTTCTGCGAATACACTTCGCACACTTTTAGTAGCCGATCCAGACCTTTAACAGAGGGACTTATTAACACCATATCATCGGCATAAACTAAGTTATTTATCCTTGTGTTATCTATACAACATCCTACTGTTGCCTCATTAAGTGAAGCAATTAATCCGTCAATATACACATTAAACAGCATAGGGGAGAGCAAGGAGCCTTGTCTCACCCCGCAAGAGGAGCCAAAACACTCGGATAGTACATTGCCCCACCTAACAGTGAAAGATTGGTGGGAATACCAAAATTTCAATAAATTTAATATGTACAGTGCTTACAAGAAGTCTCGCGCCTCTGTCTCGTCCCAAGCTAGTCTGTTAGGTATAAAATGGGCGGTCCTTATGGCAGCGGAGGTGTGTTCGGATTGGTGCACATAATTGCTCTAACCCCATCAATGACGTCCACATTATCATTGTGTTGATCACTCTATCTCCACATAAACTACCCTGGACTAAAATAACATACGTGAAGCCCTTACCCACAAACCATTTAAAAGGTGTGATTTAAAAGCTCTGTCTCTCTCTGTCTCTGTCTCTCTGTGTGTGTCTCTGTCTCTGTGTCTCTTTCTGTCTCTGTGTGTCTCTCTGTTGTCTCTGTGTGTGTCTGTGTGTCTCTCTGTCTGTCTCTGTCTCTCTGTGTGTGTCTCTGTGTCTCTCTGTGTCTGTGTGTCTCTGTCTCTCTCTGTGTCTGTGTGTCTCTGTCTCTCTGTGTGTTTCTCTGTCTCTCTCTGTGTGTCTCTGTCTCTGTGTGTGTGTGTCTGTTTGTCTCTCTGTGTGTCTCTCTGTCTCTCTGTGTGTGTCTCTCTGTCTCTCTGTGTGTCTCTGTCTCTCTGTGTGTGTCTCTGTGTGTCTCTCTGTCTCTGTCCTCGAGGAGGATACAGCCCTGTACACCGAACTCAGTAGCCTGCTAGGGGATAGGGTGTGTGTAGTTTTAGGAGACTTCAACTGTCGCGGCATAAAGTGGGAAAACAGGGCTGCTGAAGGGAGGAGGCTAGTTGACTTTGCTGATGAGAACTTCCTCACTCAGTGAGTCAATGAGCCTACACGAGGCGAAAGCGTTCTAGACTTAGTATTCACGACCGAAGACAACCTCGTCACTGACCTCACCGTTGACGAATCGTTGGGCGGGAGTGATCACGGTCTGATTAGGTTCCGTGTGTGCGTCCCTCGGGTGAAGCGTAGTAACTCGAGAGGCAGTAAGCTCGATCTCCGGCGGGCGGACTTTGTTAGCCTCCGGGATAGAGTAGGTGAGATGGGGTTAGAGGGCGGCGGCGATGTTGAGCGAGTGTGGAATGCATTCCGGGACGAGTTTATGATGCTGCAGTCTGCTACCATACCCTCAAAACCGGTCACACCTGCTTCAACGCAGCTTAAGTGGTTCAATCGTGACATCGCTTTGGCTATCCGAAATAGGAAAGTAGCGTATAGGAGGGCGAAGGCCAATCGTTCCCACGAGAACACTGAAGCGTATGTCCGCCCGTGCAGGGAAGTGAAGGCGAAGGTTAGACTAGCGAAACGTAACGAAGAACTACGGGTGGCAAGCCTCTGCAAGGGGAACCCTAAGGAGTTCTTCAGTTATGTTAATAGTAGAAAGCCCATTAGAAGCATGAAGCGGCGTTCTGCGGACCTCCGACGCGGACATCGCCAATGTGCTTAATGAGTACTTTGCGGGAGTGTTCACCAGGGAGGACACCCGCATCATCCCCGAGCCAGACGTGAGGCACGAAGGTGCTGGCCTGGACAGTGTTCGATGTACCGCGAAGGTCGTTACCGATAGAATAGACAAACTGAGCGCGTGTAAGGCTCCTGGGCCAGACCAGTTTCTCCCCAGAGTGTTGCGAGAAGTGCGCGACCAGGTGGCTCCCCACCTGGCTACAGTCTTCAACAAATCGTTGGAGACGGGCCAGGTGCCTGGTGACTGGAGGGAAGCCAACGTGACCCCTATCTTTCAGAAAGGGGATCACGAAAGTCCAGGGAACTATCGTCCCATTAGTCTCACTTCAGTTGTAGGTAAATTATTAGAGGAGATAATAGCGGATAGGATCGTTCACCATTTGGATTCGTACAAGCTGCTTGTGGACTCCCAACATGGGTTTAGACGGCATAGGTCGTGTCTCACCAACTTGCTCGAGTTTTTTCACGTCATGTTGAGTGAGTATGATAAGAGTAGGGCGATTGATATACTTTATCTCGACTTTCAGAAAGCCTTTGATAAGGTACCTCACCGCCGGCTAATGGCGAAAGTGCCTGCGCTGGGTATTGGTGGGGAAATAGGTAGGTGGGTTGAAAATTGGCTGAGGAATAGGCGGCAGAGGGTTGTAATTAAAGGGACTAGTTCGAGTTGGGCCTCGGTCACTAGTGGGGTTCCTCAGGGTTCCGTTTTGGGGCCACTGTTGTTTATCATGTACATAAATGATATCGACGGTGGCATCGTCAGTCGGATCGCCAAATTCGCTGATGACACCAAGCTTGGGGCCAATGTTGGGACGCCCGAAGCGATCGAGGAACTGCGTGCGGACCTAGGTAGGATAGGAGAGTGGTCCGAAAAATGGCAAATGCCGTTTAACTTGGATAAATGCAAAGTGATGCACATTGGCTACGCCAATCCCAAGTCGGACTACTCGATGTTGTGGAGTCATATCGAGGTAACTGATTTAGAAAAGGACTTGGGTGTGCTAATTAGCAGCGACCTTAAGTTTACGAAACAGTGCGTAGAGGTCGAAAAGAAAGCCCAGAAGCTATTGGGTTATATCAGGAGGCAATTTCAGTTTCGGAACAAGGAGATTGTGCTCTCTCTGTACAATTCCCTGGTTCGGCCGCACCTGGAGTATGCTGTGCAGTTCTGGTCGCCCACCCTCAGAAAAGATATTGAGATGCTGGAGCGAGTGCAGGCGAGGGCCACAAAGTTAATCCCTTCCGTTAGGCATATGGGCTACAATCGACGGTTACGCGTCCTGAACTTGTTTTCGCTTGAAACGCGGAGGGTGCGCGGTCAACTGATCGGGATTTTCAAGCTCTTACGCGGGTTCAACGATGTCGATTTTAGAAGCATATTTAGTTTAAATGATAACCCAACTCGCAACAATGGATGGAAGTTGGATTTGAAACGGTTTAGGACTAGTGTGTGTGGGAATTACTTTACGTATAAGATCTGTGACACATGGAACAGGTTACCTTCAGAAGTTGTGAACAGTTCCTCTGTGGATCAGTTCAAGAAAAGGTTAGACCAAATCTTGCACACTATTTGAGTGTGTGCAAAATTTTCCCTGGCACCCGTTGCCATTGGTACCTCCTCGGTATGGGCCGCAAGGCCTTTTGAGGTACTTCTTTTCCTTGTAACTCCTTGTAACTCTGTGTGTCTCTCTGTCTCTGTCTCTCTGTGTGTCTCTCTGTCTCTCTGCCTCTGTCTCTCTGTGTGTCTCTCTGTCGTCTCTCTGTGTGTCTCTGTCTGTGTCTCTGTCTCTCTCTGTCTCTCTCTCTCTCTCTCTCTCTCTCTCTCTCTCTCTCTCTCTCTCTCTCTCTCTCTCTCTCTCTCTCTCTCTCTCTCTCTCTCTCTGATCACACCGCATGGCAATGTATCCATATAACGTTAATAATAACCGAAACTCGAGAAAATATACTCTCTGCCTTCCGCTCTACTCCAGATCCTTTTCTCTTAGTGACCTCTTAATACAAACTAATCTATCATATTTTGCGACTTTTTAACTCTGGTAGGATTCAATTCCATTCCTATAGTGTAAGAGATACTTAAATTCATGTGTGTATTATGCCATATGATGTGCGTAATAAATAATCATTTTTAAATAGTTGGAGCGTTCAAGGTCATCTGTAATAAATAATCTATAGTATAGATTATAATCTATACTATAGATTATTACAGATGACCTTGAACGCTTCGGCACAAAAAGGTTGGGGACCCCTGATCTATAGACTACCCCTCAAGCCTACTCTCAACACTTAGATTTCCCTAAAACACAGGCGTCTTCAAGTAACATGAATGCGTAGAGATCTAAGGTGTTAGATTCCATATTATATAATTTATGTGCTAGGTTTAAGAACGCTGACATTGAAGGATGAAGGATGGGACAGTAAAAGCGATAATAGGTTTAATGAAGGAAGTGGAATGAGGATGGAGGTAAGCGTTGCTATGTCGAAGGAAACGAGGTTGGGTGGGGAATTACGAGGGAGGAGGAAATGCTAAACACAAACTCAAATATTTATTTTAATGCCCTAGACCTAGAAAGACAAAGAGCAAAATTCCTTAAACTAACAATGAATTGACAGAAACAGAAGAGTCTGGTCTTAGACGCACTGATAGGTTTAACGTATGTGGCTAGAGGCCGCCACTCAGAATTACTACTACTACCTAAGTCATAATAAGGTTATTTACTATGACAGAGTAGTCATGAGTAGTTATGGAAATAAAATATGATTATACTGTTGATGGCTGACTATATTCAGTTGGGATATAAACTATTGCTGACAATCTTTGGATCCTTGGCTTTTAAGACGAATTTTTTATGCAGATGTTCAACAAAATAGGAAATTGGCTGATTATTATTACCATTCGAAGGGTTGGTACCCTTCACAACCGAAATCAATTTCAGAAGGGGTGCATGGTATCCTCATTTCCTTTATCGTCCCAGCACGCTTCACATAAGCCATTTACACAAAGATGGAAAGGCCTTCTGTGCATCACTAGACGACCCAGGCAATGCGGGGAGCAATGGTGACATTGCATGAATATGGTGTGCCAATAAGAGAAATATCAAGACGACTAGACGTTCATCGAAGCACTGTGGAACGGTGGCTTCATCGGTATGAAGCAGAAAATTAAATCGCTACTTTGCCGAGGTCTGGTCCTCCGCGTTCAACATCTCAAGAAGAAGATGCTGCGATTGTTAATCATGCCAGAGAGCATCCGTTTGTTCCAGCGACGCATATTTACAGACACCTGAACCTTCGTTGTAGCGCAAATACAGTGAACAACAGACTTCACGAGGCAGGGTATTTTTCTCGCCGTCCAGCTATAAAACCTGCATTGACGATTGAGCATAAAGAGGCGCGGATGGGATTTGCCTTGCAATACTTGCCGCAGGAGGAAGAATTCTGGAGAAAAGTTGTGTACTGTGACGAAAAAACATTTTCAACAGATAGTCATGGTTCCCTGCATTGTTGGAGGCAGCGCGGAAAACGCTATGAAGAAGGAAATGTTTCCCGAGCAAACGTAGTGGTCACATCAATCTCGGTATGTGTGTGGGGCTGGATGTCTGGCTATGGTGTCGGAGAATTGACTCAAGTAGATGGACGCTTTACTGGACAGCAATATTGTCAGGTACTGGAAGAGGTGCTGCTACCCAGTGTTCGTGCGTATCTGGTTCCAGCACCGGAACCATTTTACTTAATGGAAGATAACAGTCCCATTCATAGGAGTAACGTTGTGAGAGCGTGGTACGAAGATCACCCAGAGATTATTAATCTAATTCTGCCACCACGTTCTCCTGATTTGAATCCGATTGAAAACCTTTGGGCAATAATGATTAACGAATGGGAGCAACGCAATGAAAGAACATTTGAAGCACTTTTAGCTCGCACGAGGAATAGTTGGGAGAGCTTACGCCGAACACCAAACATTCCCTACAATCTGGCCTTTTCTATGCCGCAACGATTGCAAGAAATTATTGATGCTGGAGGAAGCTATACGAAATACTGATGTTAAAGCCATGACGTAAATGTGTATCGAATATATATTTATGTTAATATAGAATTTTATTATATTTTTATGTTTGACATCTATAAAAGTATATATTGTGACCATGAAAGAACTTTACTTATCCTTAGTTAGAATCTTTTCTTGCAATGTCTACGCTCGTGGAGATGATAATATAGGCATTGTTGAAACAAACTATGAGAAGGTAATAGTTTCAGGAAAAAATAAAAACTGGCAACATCGAGTTCATCACATGTTTATGGGAACTGTCATATGATATGCTACCAATAAACTCTTATATACTACTATATACAGTATACTATATTACGTAATAATTACGATGAACAAATCAAATGCAAATTTCTCTGATTCACGGCCCACCAGTCTTGCTTTAAACTAATGACTTTCATATGATGGAATAGGTTTAACATAGTTCGTTCAATAGGTTACCACTTAAAACAATGGATAAACTATCTATTATTGAGACGACCATGACTTCCTCGAAATTCGAGCGCGTGAGAGGTTCACTGAGGAATTTGGTCATTAGATTCTTCACGTAGGATATATATCACAAACAACAATATTGACAACAATTCCCAACAATTACTTAATATCAATAATTGCATTTGAGCAAATAATTTAGACCTGCGTCAAAATAACTTAGGTATCATGCCATGATTTGGGATATTTGCCGAATTAGTCGTTCTCTATAGTCTACAGCAGGGCTTCTCAAACTTTTTTTACTTGCGACCCCTTTGGATCATACAAATTTTTTCGCGACCCTTCACTCAATGTCATAAAAGCAACAGGTACTAACACTGTATATTTATGAAAAAAATAATATTTTCAAATGTTTCTGCGACCCCCAATAATATTTACGCGACCCCTAGTTTGAGAAGCGTGGGTCTACAGTATATATTGAGACGGTATAATGTAATGCCCAGCTAATATTATGATGACTAGGATTGCTCCATAACCATCCCAACATCCCGAAACTTGCTCCATTCTGCTTCTTACTCATTTCTATTTTAAACACTAAAATGTAGCAGAAGTGACGTAATATTGGACGTCATTGATTGTGTTAGAGCAGTTATGTGCACCAATCCGAATACACCTCCGCTGCCATAAGGACCGCCCATTTTATACCTAACAGACTAGCTTGGGACGAGACAGAAGCGTGAGACTTCTTGTAAGCACTGTACATCTGAACCTTCCTGTCTTCTAGTTTTGCAAATAAAATATTGTGGTTCACCCTATCATATGCCTTACTTATATCAAGGAAACAGCTATAAATGATTGAATTACTGTCAATGTATTTAGATATTGTTTCTTTAAGTACATAGATACACCGGTCAGTTGAGTGGGACCTTTTAAAGCGAAACTGATTAGGAGATGTCCATAGGAAATCATTTAATCGGAGTAACAAGAGTTTTTCTAATAGTTTCGAGAAGCAGGAAGCGACAGCAATAGGCCTGTAATTATTGCTGGACAGAATGTCTCCGTACTTATTTTTGACCAGGGACAAGATATATACCCTCATGAACTCTGCAGGGATATAACTATGAGCAAGCATTGCGATACAAGAGCATTAAGGCGAGCTAGAAATTGTGAATTATATGGAGCAAAAGAAGTTACTGTTCGAGAATTGATGCAATACAAGACACCTCGGATGACGCAGCTGCGCTATGAGAACTCGTAAGAGAGTTAAGAGGGTCGTTATAGGTTCCAGTAAAATAAAAATGCTGTACGGTATCAGTAATCACCAATACTCTGAGGATTTGCAAAAATATAATAACAAGCTGAACTTGAGTAAAGAGAGAAGCAGTGACCAATTGTGTTCAAAGTTGTTTACTTGCTTTAAAAAACTGCGTAAGCTGCATTTGAAACTAAAAATTACTTTTTTGCTTATGTCGTTGCTGTAATGTTCAGTAGTAAGCGAGTTTAAACTATTTCGCTTAATACCGACAAAATGGAGATATACGCCATAACTTGTTAAGGTTCGTATTATGAGGTATCGTATTTATAAAATAAAGGGAAAATAGTGCGATAGTACACTACTAAATGAACTTCACAAAACATTCGTAAGTCACACTTGTGAATAAGTCATTCCAAATTCGTTGCTGATAGCCTCTTAAAGAGGCTATTTACAGTATGAATACTGGCAGAATTTTAGAGATCGGGATCAGAAAAGTGTTGTATGGGGAACTTGGGGAAAATAAAATAAAAATATTGCTTGATTAGAAGTCCTTGAAATGGGAATAAATGGACCATGGATATTTCTTATGAATTTATTTCTCTCAAGAAGGAAATAGAACTTAATTGAATGAAATATCCAGTCATTTTTTTGGGTATTTAGGTTTGACAAATTTTTAATTACGGGGCATGAGCTTCACAGAAGTACGTTATTTAAAAGTTTGTATTTTTCTGTGAATAAGAAATTACAGTTCTGCAGTTTTTTTTCTTTCTTTATCGTATGGTTTTAATATATTAAATTAACTGTTAGTCTATAAAATTTCGTGCAATGCAAATTCATTTACTTTGAATTACGTAACTCGGTGGTATTGCTTTTGTTGTTGTCGTGCTCGCGTTCCCCGGTGGTGGTTCTAAGCCCTCAATGACGGGGAACAGCCCGTGCTTTACAGGGGCAAAGCCAACGACTCTTCAACCAAAGATGAGGTCAGGGAGTATAGTACAGTACTCTGTTTCCAGTTTTGATTGCACACCTGGTTACGCACTAATACTAATCCTGTCTCCAAACCCCACCCTATTTTAACTTAATGCCCAAAATTGCATCCTTTCCCAGATGGAAATTCTTAATTTTTCGCATCGCGTTGCCGGTCAAATTAAGCGTCCATTCAATTCCAACCTTTGAAGAAAAAGAAATGGTCTCCATTAATGGAAGGCAGATACGAGTCCCAAATACTTCAGGTCCCTACACAATCTTTTCATAATTTTGCCTCATTTGAGCTCTAAATTCATTGTCCTTTATTACTGCATGTTTCGTTGTTTTTTTTTTTTGCTGTTAATATATATATACACAGTACTCCACGAGAGCCGTTCAAATCTATTTTTCAGCAACTGTAGAAGGTGGATAATTGTATGATGTCTGATAGCTTTGCTATTCTTACTGATGTAATTTATGCGTGATTAGTAATAATGAGCAGGCCCAACATCCGCGTATTGTTTTCTACCATATACTGTACCGTATAAAAGATGATAGTTGCTCCAAGACAAGGGCTTCCCAAAACCAAACCTATACATTTTGTTTATCAGTATT
>JAJOZX010010485.1:60000-129661 GCA_023014485.1 Bathynomus jamesi
CGCTTCCCTGAACGTTTTGCCTGTGGATGGTCTTGGCCACCATATTCTCCGGATCTCAACCCATGTGATTATTTTTTATGGGGATATCTGAAAGATAATGTTTACAGAAACAATCCTCTCTCAATTAGTGAGCTGCAAGAGGAGAGGAAATTTCATCTGTTGTCAGCACAATCACTCATGACGTTCTACGCACAGTACTTGCCAACTTTCAACGTCGACTGTAAATGGTTTTGGATGCCGGTGGTTCACACATTGAACATGTTTTTCATTAAATAAAAACTCCCAATTGTACGCTGTAAACTAATACAAAAATCACTCCTGTATGTTAACAATATTACGAAATATAAGCAATTTAAACTGTTGCGTCTTTTTTGAATGGCCATATATATATATATATATATATATATATATATACAGGGTGGGCGGAAAGTAGCTCCCTATTTTGGATTGGTAAAAAAATACGTATATTATCCATTTATTTCAGAAGAAATAATATGAAAATGTAGGCATACATGGTAGGTTTTCTCTAAAATTCAATGTGGGCTCCAACTCTTTCCACCAGCTTCTGGAGCCGCCCAGGAATGGCGTCCACTGACTTTAGCAGGAACTCCGGCGGGATGGAGGACATGACTTCCCGAATTCGGTCCTCCAGTTCTTCCAATGTCCTCGGTTTGGTGCGGTAGACTTCTTCCTTTACCCACCCCCAAAGAAAGAAGTCGCACGGTGTCTAGTCGGGGCTCCTGGCTGGCCATTGATGTGGACCACGACGACCCATCCAACGCCCAGGGAAGTGGGCATCCAGCCACTCACGGACAACAAGAGCGAAGTGCGGAGGGGCGCCATCTTGCATAAATATCAGATCGTCGATGTTCTCCCATGTGCTGACAACCGGCCAGACCTCGTTTCGCAACATAGCAAGGTACCGCTCAGCATTCATGGTGTTGCGCAGTAGGAACGGGCCCACAACCTGATCTGAGGTCATACCACACCACACCGTTACACTGAACCGATTCTGCCGTTTTTCAGCGGTAACCGTGCGACTTCTTTCTTTGGGGGTGGGTAAAGGAAGAAGTCTACCGCACCAAACCGAGGACATTGGAAGAACTGGAGGACCGAATTCGGGAAGTCATGTCCTCCATCCCGCCGGAGTTCCTGCTAAAGTCAGTGGACGCCATTCCTGGGCGGCTCCAGAAGCTGGTGGAAAGAGTTGGAGCCCACATTGAATTTTAGAGAAAACCTACCATGTATGCCTACCTTTTCATATTATTTTTTCTGAAATAAATTAATAATATACGTATTTTTTTACCAATCCAAAATAGGGAGCTTCTTTCCGCCCACCCTGTACATATATATATATACACCGTGCATGGAACAAGGAACTCTTCTGGGATAATTAAATCCACTATAGTCCGAATAAGTAATGGTAAATGACAAATACCATAGTTTTTCTTTTTCATGATGCTAGCCCGACGTGGGCAACGGGTCACTCAACTATGGTATTTGTCATTTACCATTACTTATTCGGACTATAGTGGATTTAATTATCCCAGAAGAGTTCCTTGTTCCATGCACGGTCTGTGTGTATCATAAAAAACTCAGGGGACCATTCTGAGTTCATTCCCATATATACAGAGACATGCAAGAAGTAAATAGACACCCTTAATTTTATGGTAAAATGTATGCATCCAATTTTTTTGCCATTATTATGACTAATATTCGTTTCCTACATTTCTATCCTTGAAGAAGGACTTATGCCAATATTCTCAAGTAATCAAATTGAAAAAGACAGCTGCCTGTTCATGGAAGATGGAGCCCCATGCCACACTGCAAAAAAGACGAAAGAATGGGAGGAGCGAAATGGTATCAAACGACTTCCTTGGCCGAGTCAGTCCCCTGACATGAACCCCATAGAACACGTGTGGGCAATACTAGACAAGACTTTACGTAAAAAGCCCAAAAAACCAGCAACACGATCAGAATTGTTGAATCTTTTACGCCAAAGTGTTACAGCAAAATCTGGGCTGTCTATTTACTTCTTACATGTCTCTGTGTATATATAAGCACACCGGACAAAAAATTAGTCACCTCTAATAGCACCGATAGTAGGAAGTTCAAGGTCACACAGAGGGCGCTGATGTAGCATTGGTAAGTGACAAGTAGCGGTGACGTAGCACACAGCATCAGATCTGTTTCGTGAGGTGGTGAAGAACAGTGTGTGTGGATATAGTCTGCAAAATGGGTCTTGAGTGGTGTAGTTCGCAATCAACTGAAAATCGACGGCGTAACTGTGGCCGGAAAACAATTCTCGACAATAGGGGCCGCCGCCATGTTTCTCGTCTAGTAACTGCAAATCGTTTTCAAACCAGAGAACAATTGCTCCAAGAAACCAATGGGGTTCTCCAGCGACCAATTTCCGAACGGACATTGCGACGAGAACTGCATGCGATGGACATCTGGAGCAGGGTACCACGGAAGAGGCCGCTGTTAACAGCAAGTCACAAATTGGCACGTTATAAATGGGCTCAGAGGCACAAAAACTGGACTGTGGCAGATTGGAAACGTGTAAGTTGGTCCGATGAGTCCCGTTTTTGTTTGTTCTCCAATGATGGGAGGCGACGAGTACATCGCAGGTCCAATGAAGCCTTTAATCCTGAATGCGTCGAAGGTGTTGTTCAGGCTGGAAACAGAAAGTGAAGCGCAGGAATAGACACCCACGGACTCTGGCGGAACTTCGGGACCGGCTGATGAACGAGTGGCAGCAAATCGATGTTCAGTACATGCACAACCTCGTAGAGTCTCTGCCTCGCCGGATTCGTGCGGTTATCAAGGCCAGAGGCGCCGTCACACGTTATTAGGTACATTCTGAGAGGGGTGACTAATTTTTTGTCCGGTGTGCTTTTATATATATATATATATATATATATTATAATGTTTCAAACCAACAAAGACTATATATATATATATATATATACAGGGTGGGCCGTAAGTTTCCATACATAGGAAAAATAAACATTTTTTTATGGACAACCATTTTTATTTATATAATATGCTCTACATGGTTGCCATTGTTTTGAAAACACATTTCAATACGTGTTCCCCACTGTTGATGAACACGCATTAGCACAGTTGACGTTATGCTTGTAATGGCGTTGGTGATACGTTCCTTTAGATGATTTATGTCTCGTATCTTTTCCTGATACACCATGGCCTTCAAGTGCCCCCAAAGATAGAAATCAAGGGGGGTGAGATCTGGGGATCTGGGAGGCCACTCCACAGGACCACGCCGACCAATCCAAGCATCCGGAAACTGCTGATCCAAATACCGACGCACGTGAAGACCATAATGAGGTGGAGCTCCATCTTGCTGGAAGTAAACTGGAAGTTACCTTCCTCGTTTAGCAGGGATGGGAAAATCTCTTCTTGCAACATGTTAAGATACCTTTCGGCATTAAGATTTCCACTGACAAAAATTGGTCCAATAATTCTGTCACCCCATATCCCGGCCCACACCATCACTTTACCGGCACCTTGCATCTTCGTCGGACTCAGCCAGTTAGGGTTAGCATTACTCCAATAACGTATGTTTTGCCGATTAACCTCTCCATTGACGTAAAAATTTGCTTCATCAGTAAACAAGATCTTACAAACGCATATTCTTAGGGTATCTGAAACATAAAAACAAACGTTTAAATTTTCCTATGTATGGAAACTTACGGCCCACCCTGTATATATATATATATATATTATAATGTTTCAAACCAACAAAGACCCTTGGATCCACTCGTGGCTGGTCTACCTAACTGTGTTCGTAATTGTGTATTGTGCATGTCCTCCGTGGTGGCGGAGAGGACCTACAATTTTACGTGGGTTCCGAACCACAAAGCCTTAATTTTACTACCTTAAATTATACCCAATCTATCAACATATGCATCTAATCGATTTTTAAACATGTTTATAGACGTGCTACTAATTACTTCTACCGGCAAACTATTCCAGCTATTTACTATTCTATGCGTAAAAATGTTTTTGGTAACTGCTGTCTCGAACATTCTACTTGTCAACTTACACCCGTTATTTCTAGTCCTATTATATTGAGATATTTCGAAAAAGCTATCTCTATCTACGTTATCGAACCCATTCATAATTTTGAAAACCTTGATTAGATCACCCCTTAACCTCCTAGTCTCGAATGTATTCAATTTTAACTCCTTAAGCCTATCCTCGTACGACTTCGACCTAAGTGACGGAATCATCTTAGTTGCTCGTCTTTGAACTCACGATTTTGTCTATATCGTTTCGCATATGCGGATTTCAAAATTGGATCGCGTACTCCAAATGGAGTCTAACTAATGATTTATAAAGCGGGACAATAATATCGCGCGATTTGTACTCAAAATTCCTAGGTATAAAACCTAGCACTTTGTTCGCTCTATTGACTGCTGCTGTACTTTGTTTCGCGACTTTTAAATCGCCAGTGACCATAACTCCTAAATCTTTTTCCTGCTCTACGCTTGTTAACTCCTTCCCTGACATACTATACGCAAAATTACCGTTACGCGAACCTATATGTAAAATTTTGCCCTTATCGATGTTAAATCTCATTTGCCATGTGACTGACCAATCAACGATTTTATTCAGATCTTCTTGGATTTTACCTCTATCTTCGTCATTAATCGCCCTACCACCCAGCTTCGTGTCATCCGCAAACTTTGAAACTGTACTGACTAGGCCGACATCTAAATCGTTAATATATATAAAAAAAGCAAGGGGCCCAATACAGAACCCTGAGGAACGCCGCTCGCTACATTAGCCCAACACGACTCCGCTCCATCAACGACCACCCTCTGTTTCCTACCTCGCAACCACTTTTCTATCCAATTTATTACTACACCCCTGATTCCATGAGCCTTAGTTTTTATAATGAGTTTTTTGTGCAGTACGGTGTCAAACGCTTTTTGAAAATCTACAGTAAATACACTACATCAATCGGCCGATGACTATCGTAAACTTCAACCACGTTTTGAAAAAATTCTAAAATATTAGTTAAGCAAGATTTGTTTCGCTTAAAACCGTGCTGCGTATTTCTAACCAAGTTTTGCAATTCTAAGTGTTCGACTATACGATCCCTAATTATTGATTCCAGTAGCTTACCTACAACAGACGTTAAACTGATTGGCCTATAATTTCCCGCCGCACCTTTATCGTCTTTCTTAAAGATAGGTGTTACATTTGCTAACTTGAAATAATCTGGTACGCACCCCTCAGAAATAGACGCATTAAAAATCTTTGTTAGCGGTACAACAATGCTTTCTTTTAATTCTTTTAGTTGTATGGGATATATGGAATCCGGCCCCGGTGATTTACGCATTTTCATTTTATCAATATAGCGCATTACCTCCCTTTCACTAACCACAATATTATCCAAAGTATTACCATTATCAAAAGGTATCTACAGAAGCTAAGGCTAACAAAGACCCTAAGATCCACTCTAAGGTCAGCCCGAGAGAAAGGAAAGAGTAGGGGGTTAAGAGAAGAGAAGAGAATAAGGGGTTAAGTAAGGAGGAACACCTATCACTCGTGGGTTAACATTCATTCAGAAAAGAGAAAAAAGACTCACCTTCATCATCCGCCGGCCACTGCCGACAAGTCAGAAAAATAGTCGGAGAAAATAGGAGAGGGGTGAAAGATGAAAAGAAGTAAAATAAGAACGCTTACAAACCATGCAAACAGTCTTAACTCATAGCATGAAAACTACAAACATGCAGGAAAAGAGAGTTACAGACATGCAAAGTAAGGAGAGGATAAGAAAAAAAAAAGTAGGTAAAGTTAAACAAAAAGTGGGTTAGTTTACGCTACGAGCTACATCTACGTTCGTGTTAGTCTAATTTTTTTTTTTTTTTTAATAATTTTATTGCTGGCATCACAAGCTGGCATTTATCGTCAACAGACTCATCCTCGACCACCACCACAGGAGCTCCTGTTGCTAATTGTTTTTTTTTATTTTAAACAACGTTAATATTTTTAAAATGTCTGTCAAGACGGTTCTTAAACACATTAACGCTGGTAGAGTTCACGACGGGGGCGGGAAGATTATTTCATTTATCAATTACTTTAAACGTAAAGAAGTTTTTAGCGATATTAGTAATGAAACATCTGCCACGCAACTTAAATCCGTTATTACGAGTATTACTATTATCGAAAGTGAACAATTTGTCAAAATTTACGTTATCGGTGTTAACGATTTTGAAAACTTCAATAAGCTCCCCCCTTAATCTCCTAGTTTCGAGTGAATACAGGTCTAACACACTAATCCTATCTTCATAAGACTTGTTGCGCAATGACGGAATTAGTTTCGTGGCACGACGCTGAACCCTTTCTAACCTATCAATATCCTCACGCAAGTACGGGCACCAAAACTGAACGGCATATTCTAAATGAGGCCTGACTAGGGACTTGTAAAGGGGCAATATAATATCCTTCGATTTAAATTCGAAATTACGCGCTATGAAGCCTAACATCCTATTAGCTTTTGCGCAAGACTCCAGGCATTAGTTCCTAACCTTTAAATCCTTAGATACGCGTACGCCTAAATCTACTTCCTCGTCAACGCTCGCCAACTGCCTATCATCCATCGTGTACGTGTAACTATTGTTACGAGAACCTACATGCAAAACTTTACATTTGTCTACGTTAAATTGCATCTGCCACTTATCCGTCCACTCCATAATCCTATTTACATCGTCTTGGAGTCTATTTCTATCGTCCTCGTTAACAACCTTACCGCCTATTTTAGTATCGTCCGCGAATTTTGACACGTTACTAGTCAATCCTACATCTATGTCGTTAATGTAAATTACGAATAGCAATGGGCCTAACACTGAACCCTGTGGGACACCGCTACCTACATCCAACCACCCCGATTCACTACTATTAACTACCACCCTCTGTCACCTAGCACGAAGCCATTCTTCTAACCAGTTAGCTACCTGACCGCGTATACTGTGCGCTTTGACCTTCGCAATTAATCTCCTATGCGGAACTGTATCGAACGCCTTTTTAAAATCTAAATAAATAACGTCAGCCGCTCTATGCCTATCGTATTCGCGCACTATTTCGTTGTAAAATTCTAACAAATTAGTTAAACAAGATCTATGGCGTCGAAAACCATGCTGACTACTATTAATCAAATCTCTACTTTCTAAGTGATCGATGATACGATCCCTAATTATGGATTTCAAAAGTTTACCTACAATTGACGTTAAGCTAATGGGCCTATAATTACTAGGTACTGTCCGGTCGCCTTTTTTAAAAATGGGCGTGACGTTAGCTAATTTGAAGTCTTCAGGAATAATCCCCGTTTCGAGTGACTGATTAAAAATCTTCGTTAAGGGGCCTACGATAACGTCTTTCAAATCTTTCAAATGTCTGGGATAAAAAGCGTCAGGGCCTGGAGCCTTGCTAACTTTTAGCCTATCGATATAATGCGCAATCTCACCCTCGTAAACAGTTATTTCATCCAAAATAGTCTCGCTACTAAATGGAACGATATCGTCCACGTCGGGGACATTATTTACGTCTTCTACGGTAAAAACTGTCGCAAAAAAGTTGTTGAAAATACCCACCATCGCCTGAGCGTCAGAAGCCAAAGCGCCATTAACATCCACTAGAGGGCCTATGTTATCTTTTATCGGCTTACGATTATTGATGTATTCAAAAAACTTTTTTGGATTATGTTTACTATTCGCAGCTATAAGTATCTCTAAATTACGCTTGGCATTCCTAACTGATCTTTTAACCTGACGTCTTAGCTCGATATATCTATTAAAGTTAGCTGCCGTGCCATTGCGCTTATTAAGTCTATACGCTCTGTTACGCTCGTTTATGAACTCGCCTATTTCCCTAGCCCACCACTTGGGCCTACCATGATTTCTAGCGCGCTTGGGCCTACGAGGAATAAACTCCCTTTCAATATTCATAAAACTTTCTTTAAACGCCTCCCAGTGCAAATTTGTCATATTATCCATAACTAAGTTATCCCAGTCCACTACTCTCATCCTATCCGCAAATCTATCAGAATTAGCCGTATGACCGTAGGGATATTCGTTACATCTTGTACAGTAAAAACTGACGTAAAAAATTCGTTTAGCAAGGTAGCCATTTGCATGTTTTCAGAAACTAGATCTCCGTTAAAAATTTTCAATGGCCCCAAGACACTTTTTACTGGATTTCTATTGTTGACGTATTGAAAGAATATATATATATATATATATATAATCACCAAGCCACAGAGTAAGGGAGGGGCCTCCTATTCCCCAAAGGTTGTGCCACCCATCCCCCAGGCAGGCGAACCCTGCCTCAGGGAGATCGAGGGAGCAGGACGGGTCGGTAACTGTTAATAGGCGCCAGTCCCAAAGGTCTCCTCAACCGGTCTCCGCGGCGAGGCCACCGATGGAGAATCTCACCCTATTTGTGTCGCGAATTCAGCTCTCGAACGAGGCAAGCGATATTCGACACATGATAGAAGAAATCATTGGTGAACACAGTATAGTGATAGTTAATAAACTAAACACGAATTAAAAGATAGCATTGTTGTGCCGCTAACAAAGATTATTAATGCGTCTATTTCTGAGGCGTGCGTACCAGATAATTTCAAGTTACCAAACGTAACACCTATCTTTAAGAAAGGCGATAAAGGTGCGGCGGGAAATTATAGACCAATCAGTTTAACGTCTGTTGTAGGTAAGCTACTGGAATCAATAATTAGGGATCGTATAGTCGAACACTTAGAAGTGCATAAGCTAGTTAGAAATAGGCAGCACGGATTTAGGCGAAACAAATCTTGCTTAACTAATCTCTTAGAATTTTTCCAAAGCGTGGTTGACGTTTACGATAGACATCGGGCGGTTGATGTAATGTATTTAGATTTTCAAAAAGCGTTTGACACCGTGCCGCACAAAAGACTCATTGAAAAAACTAAGGCTCATGGAATCAGGGGTGTAGTAATAAATTGGCTAGAAGAGTGGTTGCGAGGCAGGAAACAGAGGGTGGTCGTTGATAGAGCGGAGTCGTGTTGGGCTAATGTAGCGAGTGGCGTTCCTCAGGGTTCTGTATTGGGCCCCTTGCTTTTTCTTATATATATTAACAATTTAGATGTCGGCCTAGTCAGTACAGTTTCAAAGTTTCGGCTGACACGAAGCTGGGTGGTAGGGCGATTAATGACGAAGATAGAGGTAAAATCCAGGAAGATCTGAATAAAATCGTTGATTGGTCAGTCACATGGCAAATGAGATTTAACGTTGATAAATGCAAAATTTTGCATATAGGTTCGTGTAACGGTAATTTTGCGTATAGTATGTCAGGGAAAGATTTAACAAGCGTAGAGCAGGAAAAAGATTTAGGAGTTATAGTCACTGGTGATTTAAAAGTAGCGAAACAAAGTACAGCAGCGGTCAATAAGGCGAACAAAGTGTTAGGTTTTATAGCTCGAAATTTTGAGTACAAATCGCGCGATATTATAGTTCCACTTTATAAATCATTAGTTAGACCCCATTTGGAGTACGCGGTCCAATTTTGGAATCCGCATATGCGCAAAGATATAGACAAAATCGAAAGAGTTCAAAGACGAGCAACTAAGATGATTCCGTCGCTTAGGTCAAAGTCGTACGAGGATAGGCTTAAGGAGTTAAAATTGACAACACTCGAGACTAGGAGGTTAAGGGGTGATCTAATCCAGGTTTTCAAAATTATGAATGGGTTCGATAACGTAGATAGAGATAGCTTTTTCGAAATATCTCAATATAATAGGACTAGAAATAACGGGTGTAAGTTGACAAGTAGAAGGTTCGAGACAGCAGTTGCCAAAAACTTTTTTACGCATAGAATACTAAATAGCTGGAATAGTTTGCCGGTAGAAGTAATTAGTAGCACGTCTATAAACATGTTTAAAAATCGATTAGACGCATATGTTGATAGAAAGGGTATAGTTTAAGGTAGTAAAATTAAGGCTTTCTGGGGATAGATCCCACAGCTTAACACAAGTGTTGTGGGATATAGGGAGGCAGCGTCTTGGGTTAGGGGATACTCTCTGTCCTTACACACCCCATTTAGAGATTCATCTGCCGAGTGGTGCCCCCCATAGTACTGTGAGGTATTGAAAAACTCATGATCTTCACTTGCCCCACAAACACCTTTAAATGGGAGACCCAAAATGGGTGCACACACATTTCTACATTACTGTACAGTCTTTGCAGCCACACCTACACTTTTTCTCGTAAGTATTGTAATGTATATGATTGTAAATTTTGACTTGGTCCACAATCGATATGGACCGTGACTTGATGGATACCGTAATGAAATTGACTGGATTCTTTGGATCTGATATATTTGCATGTCCGTCATAAATAGATATAGAGTGTAACATATTTGTGGATAGTAGTCTATTATGACTTGATCCTCTGGATCTAGAGATTCTATCTTTAGTTTTAAATCGATAATTAATTAGTTTTAAATTGATAATTATTTAGTTTCGTAAAAATTGGTCGTTGCCAATTTACCTGCAGTTTTTACATAAATTTCTTGTTCTTGTGGTTCGGAACCCACGTAAAATTGTAGGTCCCCTCCGCCATCACGGAGGACATACACAATACACGATTACGAACACAGTTAGGTAGACCAGCCATGAGTGGATACTAGGATCTTTGTTGGTCTGAAACATTATAACATATATATAATTTGTATATATAATATTATATATATATATATATATTATATATTATATATAATATTTTATATATATATATATATATATATGTTAAACACAGACCGTGCATGGCACAAGGAACTCTTCTGGGAAAATTAAATCCACTATAGTCCGAATAAGTAATGATAAATGACAAATACCATAGTTTTTTTCCTTTTTCATGATTTTAGCCCGACGTGGGCAACGGGTCTCTCGCAAAGAGATCCCATAAATATAGCTTCCCTCACCAGCTATCTGCAAAGCAGACAGGATCCAGCTTTGGGACGTGGATCTAGGGTTTAAAGCAAACCTAGATCCCTACACTCAGAACCTCTATATAAGTAAGACTCGTTGCATTCACGTCGTGTTGAATAAATCAAAGAAAAAGGGGGTAACTATTGTATTTTTAGCCAAAAAAACCAAAACTTAAACCTCAACCGGGACATTGAGCGTCCACTTTTCAAGGCACGAAACACGTCCGTTTAGTATACACAAACTCAGAATGGTTCCCTGAGAACAATATATGTTAAACACAGACCGTGCATGGCACAAGGAACTCTTCTGGGAAAATTAAATCCACTATAGTCCGAATAAGTAATGATAAATGACAAATACCATAGTTTTTTTCCTTTTTCATGATTTTAGCCCGACGTGGGCAACGGGTCTCTCGCAAAGAGATCCCATAAATATAGCTTCCCTCACCAGCTATCTGCAAAGCAGACAGGATCCAGCTTTGGGACGTGGATCTAGGGTTTAAAGCAAACCTAGATCCCTACACTCAGAACCTCTATATAAGTAAAAGACTCGTTGCATTCACGTCGTGTTGCAACGAGTCTTTTACTTATATAGAGGTTCTGAGTGTAGGGATCTAGGTTTGCTTTAAACCCTAGATCCACGTCCCAAAGCTGGATCCTGTCTGCTTTGCAGATAGCTGGTGAGGGAAGCTATATTTATGGGATCTCTTTGCGAGAGACCCGTTGCCCACGTCGGGCTAAAATCATGAAAAAGGAAAAAAACTATGGTATTTGTCATTTATCATTACTTATTCGGACTATAGTGGATTTAATTTTCCCAGAAGAGTTCCTTGTGCCATGCACGGTCTGTGTTTAACATATATTGTTCTCAGGGAACCATTCTGAGTTTGTGTATACTAAACGGACGTGTTTCGTGCCTTGAAAAGTGGACGCTCAATGTCCCGGTTGAGGTTTAAGTTTTGTTTTTTTTTGGCTAAAAATACAATAGTTACCCCTTTTTCTTTGATTTATTCAACACGACGTGAATGCAACGAGTCTTTACTTATATAGAGGTTCTGAGTGTAGGGATCTAGGTTTGCTTTAAACCCTAGATCCACGTCCCAAAGCTGGATCCTGTCTGCTTTGCAGATAGCTGGTGAGGGAAGCTATATTTATGGGATCTCTTTGCGAGAGACCCGTTGCCCACGTCGGGCTAAAATCATGAAAAAGGAAAAAAACTATGGTATTTGTCATTTATCATTACTTATTCGGACTATAGTGGATTTAATTTTCCCAGAAGAGTTCCTTGTGCCATGCACGGTCTGTGTTTAACATATATTGTTCTCAGGGAACCATTCTGAGTTTGTGTATATATATATATATATATATATATATATATATATAATAATTTATATATATATATAATATAATAATTTTTATATATATATATATATAATAATTTATATATATATAATAATAATTTATATATATATATATATAAATATAATATTATATATACAGTATATCTGATTTTGTGTCTCGAATTCGGCATCATCGGTCATTATTACCCCTAAGTCGACCCCTTTCGTGCTTCTCTGAATTTCCCGTCTATCTGGAGCACAATATGCAGTCTGTTTAATTTTCTCATTTCTACCATATCTCAAGAGCTGAAATTTCTCGGTGTTAAATGTCATATTGTTGTCTTCTGACCATTTGTATATTTTGTTTGTGTCCTTCTGCTAGGCCTCCATTTCATTTGCCTCGCGGATTTTTCTGCTGATCTTTGTATCGTCCGCAAATGATGTTACTATACTGTTGCTGTTAACTCCACTGTCTGTGTCTGTTAACCTGATAATGAACAGGAATGGGGCCAGCACTGTGGCACTTGTGGCACTGAGCTGCGTACTTCTGATTCTGATGATGATACACCTTGAATTTTGACGACCTGTAGTCGTTCTCTGAAGAAGTTGTAGATCCATTTTCCCACGTTGCCTCTTATTTCCATGTTTCATTTTATGTGCTATCATACCATGATCGCACTTGTCGAAAGCTTTAGCAAAATCCGTGTATATGACATCATAGTTTTCATTGCCTTCAAGTGCATCTAGGATATTGTTATAATACTCTGTACTAGTGATGGATCGAGTGGTCGGTTTTTCACAACCGCGGTTGTGTTTGCGTTTGTCGAATTTTTTTTCCAACCGCGGTTGCGGTTGCGGTTATCATATACTAGGAAAAATGCGTAATTATTAACTGGATTTAGCCACTATAGTGCGATTTAGCCACACTTGGTACATAATATATACTAAATAGTATTTATTTAGTAAATACCTTATGTTGAACACAAGTTTTGCAATACACCGCTACCGCTATTTGTGTGTTGCAAAACTTGTGTTCAACATAAGGTATTTACTAAATAAATACCATTTAAATGAAGTATATTCTAAATTTATATACCTATTATGAAAGAATACTTCAAATTAATTAAAACCATATTTTGCACTAAGTGTGTTACCAGGATGAGGGACGAGGACCCATCGCACTGTTCATCCCACCTACCACTTTCCCCAGCCTCCACCCATTGGAAAGTTATGGATTATTATTCAATTGAAAACTGATGTCAACTTAATGACAGGCAGTGAGAATTTCAAGAGTAATATTTTTGCTGCATTTTCACCTTTCAAGCGGCAAACGCCTCTCATCGTACAACGTTCCCGCTCCACTGAAGAGCTGCTCGCTTGGAATGCTACTTGAAGGGCAAGCAAGATATGTTCTTGCAATACAGCCAAGTTCTTTGTATTTTAGTTCGTTATCTTTCCACCACTGAGGAGGATCATCGTCGGGAGCAATTCTTTTTTCTTTGTGATAGTTGTCTAGAAGAACTCGCATCTTCTTGTTGATCCTTGGTGAACTTTCTTCTTCTTCACTGCTTGAACTCAAAAATGCGTTCATCGAGTCCAGTAGTGACGACTTTGAAGAACTTGGCTCAGGAGAATCAGTCATTCGGGCTCTTTTTGGCTGCTTTTTGACTGGTTCAGGGTTTGTTCAGGGTTAAAATTAACTAAGCTTTTACAACCGCAACCGCACTTATGAAACTACGGTTGCGGTTGTGAATTTTTGTGCGGTTGTAGTGCGGTTGCGGTTGCGGTTATTCGATCCATCACTACTCTGTACGTTGTGATAAGCATGATCTTCCCGATCGGAATCCGTGTTGATTTTCGTTGACTCTTTCCAGCGTCTCCAAGAAGTCATAGATTTTCTCTCTGACAATTCTTTCAAATATTTTCGTGAGGTGGAACGTCAGTGACACTGGTCTATAGTTCTTTGCTTGAGATCAATCCTCTCCCCCCCCCCTTTATATATTGGGACAGTGTTCGTTCTTTTCAAGATGCTCGGTATTTCCCCAGTGTTTGGATCTTCTCCATATCCAGTATAAAGGTGTAGCTATTTCATTTTTACAGTTTTTAATTAATAGTGCGTTCCATTTGTCCGGACCTGCAGCTGAATGTGATTTCATTTGTCCTATAACTTTCGTTACATCTTCTCGGGTAAAATCAAAGTCTGTTATACATTCTCCTTGCAATTTCTCTTTGAAGAGTGCATCTATGTCAGGTATAGCTTTGTCAGTTTTTGGGGTACTGAATACCGATCCATACTGGGCTCTCACCGTTTCAGATATTTTTTTTAGATCGTCTGTTAGTCCATTATTTCCTTTCCTTAAGGGCCCGATAGTAGCGCGCGTTTTTGTTTTCCTTTTCGCATAGCTGTGGAAGTATTTTGGATTTTCCTTTATTGCTCCCACCGCCTTTTCCTCTTCCTTGTCTGTATGGCCCTTTATCAGAGTTTGTATTTCCCTATCGATACTATCCAGTTTTTCTTGGATTACTTTCCTGGCATTGTTGTCTCTGCAATTTGCTAACTTCGTCGCTACTCTTTCTTTTGCGGAATATTCTTCTCTTTTGCCCCTCTAGCCAGTTCCTCTTTTCTTTTGGCTGTGCTTTCGGAACATATTTTTCAAATTCTCAACGTCTTTTCTTCCAAGGTTGTTAGCATTTCCTCAGTTCTTATTCTCTAAAGCTGTTCTCCACTCTATTTGGGCCATGTGTGATCTGATTTCTTCCCAATTTATGGTCTTGGAGTTCAGGTTAAAAGCCCCAAATTTGCTGCTGCTTTCCGTATGTGTATTGTCTTTTAAAGTTATCGCTATATTTGTTAAAAACTCGATTATATTGTGGTCTGAGATAATAGTTGGGGTTATTTTTATATCGGCAATCAAGTTCGTATTATTTGTGAATACCAGATCTAGGCAGTTATTTTTTCTGGTATTTTCTGTTATCTCCTGTGTCAGCATAAACTCGTTTGTGAGAGCCATCAGCATTTTTGCTTGTTCCTGGTCCTCTCCTGTGCCCCCCTTATCTTTTTGTATAAATATATTTCTACCCACCTTTTTGTACTTTATAAATGAAAAATTAAAATCGTCGCAGAGAATTATATTAGGGGATGGAGAGTTTAGGGACTTCATTATTGTTCTGATGTCATCAATGGCATCCGATAATTTTTCATTTGGAGAGTTTGGAGGTCTATTGATGACTATCTAGTACCACGTTTAGTTTCTCTATTTTCACTGCAAGGGTTTCCACGAAGCTGTTGGATTTACTTATTACCGTCTCTGTTATATGCCTCTTATGTATATAAATAGCACAGCCACCTTCACGACTCGTTGTTCTATCCGCTCTTAGTAAGTTGAATCCATCGATATGCAATTCTTTCTTATCGATACAGTGTTCGCAGTTATCGCAGTTTCCTTAGCAATCTTTAAGATGTTTCATTATAATAGAAGGCATACATTTAATGAATAATTAGGCATATGATTCTACATGAACACCATCAGTATCTCTACAGAGTTCGAATCTGTCAGCAGCATTGCGAAACACATTTTGGAGCATGACGGGGGTTATTTTTGTAATTGCTGTTACGATACGAGCACGTAAATGTCCCAGCTTCATTCAGATGGCATTTTAAACACCGTCGTCTTTCAACAAGATGGGGCACCTTGTCATTATACAAACATTGTTCGGGAATACCTAAATGAACTATTTCTAAATCGGTGGATCGGACGTGGAGGCAACAGGCCCTGTGCGGCTCGATCTCCTGACCTAACGCCCTTGGATTTCTTTGCATGGGGCTTTATCAAATCAAACGGCTGTCAAACGAAGGTTACAGATCTCCAAGATTTACCTGTTCGTATCGTAACAGCAGTTACGAAAATAACCCTGTCATGCTCCAAAATGTGTTCCGCAATGCTGCTGACAGATTCGAACTCTGTTGAGATACTGTTGGTGCTCGTGTAGAATCATATACCTAACTATTCATTAAATGTATGCCTTCTATTATATCGTTATTGAATTTTACTCTTTTTGCTTCGTTTTCAATGAAATATCAGGTCGTCCCATAAGTAATGTCGTTTTTTAGATCGGAATTTGAAGGACAAAAAAAAACTCAACTGAAACTTTTTAATCTAGTATATATTTTCCATCGAAATCAATGACACTCTACCAACGTCCTACAAGCTTTTCAATGCTATGTTTATAAAATTCAGGCGGTTTTGAGGCAGAAAACGTACAAAGACTGGTGTGCAGGTCACCTGAAGAAGTATACTGTTTCTCGTCAAGATAGTTTTGCAGACTCCTGAAGAGATGATAATCTGAAGGCGCAAGGTCTGGAGGATGTGGAAGTTTTTCCCACCCAAGCTCCTCAATTTTTGCAGAAGTGATCCCATCGGTATGAGGACGTGCGTTGTCGTGGTGGAACACGATTCCTTTCCGATTAACCAAAGACGGTCTCTCTTCTTTTAGTGCAGTGTTCAATCGATCCAGTTGTTGACAGAGACTTGAGCGGTGATTATTTGGTTGTGTGGTAAGGTTTCAAAGTGTGTTACACCACCTTTATCCCACCAAACACTAAGCAACACCTTCCGAGGGTGAAGATTTGGTTTTGGCTGTGGTGTCGCTGCTTCTCCGGCACAAACCCACTGTCGACGGCGCTTAACATTCTGGTACAGTATCCACTTTTCATCACCAGTTACTAAACGGTGCAAAAACGGATCTTGGAGTTCACGGGAATGAAGAGCTGTGCTAATGTTTACCCGCACCCTCAGATTGTCGACCGACAATTCATGTGGCACCCATTTTCCTAACTTAGGCACTTTCCCGAGTTGTTGCAAATGTCGATGGATGGTGGACGGGGATGAATTGAGTTTCTGGGCCAATTCTTCGACAGTTGTTGAACAGTCTTCTTCAAGTGCGGCTAACAGCAGGTCATCATCAAACTCAGCAGGGCGTCCAGAGCGTGCTGCATCTGCCAGACAGCAGTCACCATTCTTAAACTTTTGAAACCATCTTTGACATTTCCTCACATGCAGAATATCGTTGCCATAAACGTCCTGAATGTTTCGCGTTGCTTCAGTAGCACTATTCCCTTTTTTGAACTCGTAAAGCATAATATGCCTGATATGCTCTTCTGATACCGCCATGTTTATGAGGGGTTCACATAAAACAAAACACACGTCTTCACTGGTCAAGGTCTGTAAAGTATGTAGCGAAACACGATAGATCTCTTCTTAGATATAACCTTCGGAAAATTTATGCTTAAACCGAGTAGGACTAGTTTAAACTTAATCTATCGTAAAAAACGACATTACTTATGGGATGACCTGATAGATAAGGACTTTATAAACACCCTATATATATATATATATATATAATATATATATATTAATATATATATATATATATATTATATATATATATATATATATATATATAATATATATATATATATATATATATATATATATATATTTATTACTGCTGCTGCTGATGTATTTTTTTGAGTAACGACAACTGACTAACTTGACGACTATTATTTGTCCTCTAATAGACGTCGTGTGGGTCTGGTGTGGGAGAGGGATTGTTCAAAATTTAAAGGAAAGGGTGTCACCCATTCGAGGACTTAATAGTTTGTCAAAACGCCGCCCACACACGCTCGGACGCCTACGGCTTACCGAGATGGGCGCAAACGCCCCACGCTTGACGTTGCGGTTTCGAAATCAAAATCGAAGTGAAAAAAAACTTGTAGAATGTGTTTTTAGTTCTATTTTTGACCGTTTTTGGGAGTCAAACTGATATTAATCCTGAGAAGCCAACAATTTCCTTGTTGATATATATTTTTATTTTTGCATGCTGAAATTACATTAATCCTGAACGCTTCGCAGAATTTTTTTTTTCTTAAGCCTATTTAGCAATTGAAATGTGGAATAATTATAACCTGTGAAGCTTATTCCAAATGCATACAAATAGATACCAGTAGATGCAAAATGGACATTCTTAAGAATTTTAAAATACAATATATTTCAAAACTATTAAATAATTTCTCCTCGTATTGTATGTAATTCATGGGTCCTGACACTCGCTACAGGTGTTTTACGTAAAGAGAAATTGATTTAACTTTTTTCAAATGTTTAACGCAGTTGCGTGAAATGTATTGAAATCGGTTTAAAAGTTAATGGTGTTCAATTCGAACATTTATTATAATCATTGGTAATAAAATAATGTAATTGATATGGATAAAAGTAAAATGAGCAGAGTATGGGAGAACAACGGTTTATTAATATTCAGTTTATTCACACTGCAAGTTTAGATACTTCACGTATTATCTTTTAGCTGTTCGTTCGTCACACTTTCGTGTCCAGGTTATAACTTTTTGATCGTTCGACCTAAATTGATGAAACTTCACACGCGTATAGATCATCACAACACGATGTGTCATGAGCATGAATCGGATCCCTACATCAAAAGTTAGGGTAAAAAGTAGAGGTCAAAAGTCAAACGGAGCATTTTCGTGTCGGCACCACAACTTTCAATTCGCTTAATATAAATTGATGAAACTTCATACGCGTATGTGCGCAAGATGTGTCGCGAGCGAGACTCGGGTCCTGGAATCAAAGGTCAAAGTCAAAATTATAGGATGGGACATTGATGTCGTTCCGACATAGTTCTTGTTTAAATCGTACCGTGGCTTATAGAGTATTTACTAAATCATTCGTATTGTTCGATGCTTCGCTCGACTGTACATATACTGTACAGTATCTAGTTTCATGGAATTTAATGGTATTGCTCATTAAGTTAACAATTAATTTTATTGATCTCCAAGAATTAATTATCAGTTGTTAAATTGTACTCACAAAGTGCGACATGCATTTTTAAGTTGTTATAATCTAATTTCATTATAATTTGCCTTCATACTATAACATTTATTTAATTATACATTTCTAGCTTGTAAGTATACCCAAGGTTCATAGCGACCTGAAAGTCGGGAAAGGTCAGGGAATTGAAAAATGGTCAGAGAAAATTGAGTTTTGTTGCGAAGTTTCAGGGAAAACAAAACAAAAAAATTGGATGGTAGTCATGGAATTAACACGACTCTAAAGAACCATAGGCTACGGCAGATTGTTTAGATAATTTTCTTTACCAAAGTTTCTGAAGTAGTAAGTTTTATGGTAGAAGTCTGTGGAATCATCAACAGTCTGTAAGGAAACGGCACTTAATAAAAGGAAAACAAAGGGTGTGTGTGTGTGTGTGTGTAAGGGAATGGAGGAGGACGTTTAAAATACAAAAAATTAAATTCGGTCAGGAAAAGTCTGGGAAATTACTTGACAAAATTCGCTACAAACCCTGATACCGTTAGACTTAAGTTCTTACCAATTGTAAGATTCAAACTACGTAAACATATGCTTGCCTGTTAAGCGTTTCTGCTTGTCAGAGGCAATTTACAATTGTATGCGGTGGTAAAAATTATTGAAATTGAGGTAGTTTATGTTAATGTTGTCTTTGTATGTTTTCGTAAATAGTGGAGTTGAAATTTGTTTGTTTTCTCAAAATGCCATTACTGCTGAACAGCCCATGGAACTTAACCTAACCTGACCTAACTTAATATGGCTACGTCGTAGCTAGTATCGTAACACCGCTTCTCATCGTCAATCAGCGAAGTTAAACGACATTGGGACTGTGTAGCAGTTGGATTGAAGACCGTTCTCCGCGTCCAGATTATGTAGCGATCCGTGGTTCGAATCCCACGTACAACTGTAAGTCCCCTCCGTCATATGACCTTACATGTTGCGAAGGGTGTTAAACAACCCCATCATTACATTGGTTGCTCCTCCTCCTCCTCCTCCAGCAAAAAAGTTGTTGAAAGGGAAATTGTTTACCCAGTTTCGACCTAAAAATATACTTACGTACGCTGCAAATTTGGTGTGAATTAGTGTGATTATACGCTAAACCCTATAATTAACCGAAATCGTAATTATGCCCCCGACCAAATAAATTTGGAGGGACCATGCTGGATTGCACTTGTCCGTCCGTCACACTTTCGTGTCCGAGCTATAACCTTTGAACTGCCTAACCTAAATCGATGAAATTTCATACTTACACACGTGGATCATGACAAGACGATGTGTCACGAGCAAAAATTGAGCTCCTTCATCAAAGGTCATTGTCACAAACGGAGGTTAAAGGTCAGATGAAGCATTTTCGTGTCCGAGCTATAACTTTTGAACCGCTCAACATAAATTAATGAAAAGAGACGCATCGATTAATAATTATCAATAAACGATGTGTCGTGAGCAATAATTAGGTCTATGCCATAACTTTTGAATCACTCAACATAAAATGTTGAAATTTTACGCGCATATGGGTCATCACAAGACAATGTGTCGGGAGCGATACTCAGGTTTTTGCGCCAAAGGTCAATGTAAAAAATAGATGAGGGGACATTGATGTTCCGACATAGTTCTTGTTTTGATTTGTTTTCATTTTAGTCTTGGATGCCTTCCAGATGCGCGACGGTTGTTCCTCATTTATCTTTGTTTGCCTTCATTGAATTTAGTTTCATTTTTATCTCTCTTATCTGTTTGAAATATGCACGTACCGGTAACATACAAAGCGAGAGAGGAGCTGATTCCTCCCGGTTCTTACCCCTCATGTTACAATATAGTGACCAGGCCTTACGCTTTTCTCCTCAGAAATCCTTTTCTCCAGAATGGCTTATAAATAGAGCAGGGCCTCCCAACCTTGGGGTTTGCGAACCGATCTGATAATTTTATTTTCAATTCTCTTCCTACGACCCTCTGACAATACATTTATCAATCATGAATTTGGTTGTATATAACAGCTGAAATCCGGGCCTTTCCCGCGTATAATAAACGCTGTGTTTATGAAGCGGTGGTGGAGTGGTTAGCATCGCTGACTACGAATCCACCGGCCCCGGGTTCGATACCCGGTGACGGCACTCGGCGTATAGCAAACCCAACCGTTCATCCTTTCGTACAATAAAATTGGTTGGTAGATAAATGGGTAGCCTAATAATTAAGACGCTGGGTTGCTGATCGGAAGGTCATGAGATCGAGTCCGGACGAGGACTTTGTAATTTCTGACCAGCCGTGGTGGGTCGTGGTTCGGATTCCACGTTAAACTGTAGGTCTAAGGTGGAGCAACAAGCTTGACCTTCGTCAGAATGAACAATTCTAGCGGAAGCAAAACCAAGGTTATATATATATATATATATAAGCACACCGGACAAAAAATAAGTCACCCCTCTCAGAATGTACCTAATAACGTGTGACGGCGCCTCTGGCCTAGGTAACCGCACGAATCCGGCGAGGCAGAGACTCTACGAGGTTGTGCATGTACTGAACATCGATTTGCTGCCACTCGTTCATCAGCCGGTCCCGAAGTTCCGCCAGAGTCCGTGGGTGTCTATTCCTGCGCTTCACTTTCTGTTTCCAGCCTGAACAACACCTTCGACGCATTCAGGATTAAAGGCTTCATTGGACCTGCGATGTACTCGTCGCCTCCCATCATTGGAGAACAAACAAAAACGGGACTCATCGGACCAAATTACACGTTTCCAATCTGCCGCAGTCCAGTTTTTGTGCCTCTGAGCCCATTTATAACGTGCCAATTTGTGACTTGCTGTTAACAGCGGCCTCTTCCGTGGTACCCTGCTCCAGATGTCCATCGCATGCAGTTCTCGTCGCAATGTCCGTTCGGAAATTGGTCGCTGGAGAACTTCATTGGTTTCTTGGAGCAATTGTTCTCTGGTTTGAAAACGATTTGCAGTTACTAGACGAGAAACATGGCGGCGGCCCCTATTGTCGAGAATTGTTTTCCGGCCACAGTTACGCCGTCGATTGTCAGTTGATTGCGAACTACACCACTCTTTGTAAACTCGCTGGACAGTACGCGTTGACACACCAACAAATTGGGCTACTTCAGACATTTTGTGTCCGTGGGCTCTGCCAAACACGATGGCTCCTTTTTGCCACTGAGTAACGTCTGCCTCACGACCCATTTTGCAGACTATATCCAACACACACTTTGTTCTTCACCACCTCACGAAACAGATCTGATCCTGTGTGCTACGTCACCGCTACTTGTCACTTACCAATGCTACATCTGCGCCCTCTGTGTGACCTTGAACTTCCTACTATCGGTGCTATTAGGGGTGACTAATTTTTTGTCCGGTGTGCTTATATATATATATATATATATATATATATATATATATATATATATATACTTTTGGGAAGTTTGTCGAACTTCAATCAGTGTTTGGGGTCGTGAATTGCGTGAACATGATTTTCGGGGTCACGCATGATAAAGGTTGGGAAGCCCTGAACTAGAGAAAGTCCTCATTATTGTCTATCATCGTTGACAAAATGTGAATTCTTTCGACCAAAATGTTTCCACCTTTACAAAGGTTACGAAAAAATAGAAATTCATAAAGCTATCCTAACCTAACCTACCTTAACTTAACCCAACTTTCATTTACAAAGACAACTCTTACAAGTTTAATAGAGAATAAAGAGAAAACAGTTTTACCAATACCAAATCGAATATTCTTCTTTCATCGTTTAATTTGTGTTCGAAAGTGCAATATTTTTTCTTTCGCTCGTATAAAATGATGACGAAGAAAGGAATGAAATGATGGTGATGATGATGATGGCTGTTGTGTTAACATATGCGAAAATATTATGGTACTGTATTTATATATCGAGAGATTGACGGCCTGTTCTGGTGTCTTTATGTAGTAACTTCTCACTTTGGGGAAGGGGTGGCAATACTTTTACGGAAAACTATATACGTCAACGCTGAGAAATGTTAATTGAATGTCAGGTCCACGTACTGGTGTAGGCTAGTAAAAAGATCAATTATTTAATGAAAAACGCGTGTAAAATTTGTATTAATCTTTATTTTACTTTTATTTATTACTCATTATATAAGAAAAAAAAATTTATTACTCTCGTGTAACAGTAATACTGAACTAGAACGCATTATGTATTGAGCAGTACTGAACTCTGTCAATCTCATCATGCATGTAAGGAAGGTGCTTGGCTATCTCTCAGTAATGGCAATATTCCGTTAACGGCTGTTTCCTTCTGCGGAACGATGATAGAGTTTATAGACAACACTTTTGTTTATAAGTTGAGCCTAAACACGTTTACTTTGTATACAGTTAATTAATATTGATTTATGAGAGATAATCTGCTTGAAAGAAGAGAGCGCGGTGTTCGGTATTGAATAGATATCTTAAAGTAGCGCGTGTGAATTCCGTTCGCTTTCTAATCGTGAGGGTTAACGGCCTTGGCTTAATTGAGACTTCTCATCTCGAACGTTATGACATTCTTCCCTTGTAGCATTTGAAGACACGAAACAGCACGGAAGAGAGAAGCGTAAAAAAAAACATATTTGAAGATGAACTCAAACTTTGCGTGTGTTCTAATTATATGAGAGAGAGCGTATTCGCTAAACTTGTATGTATGCTTTATTACGTGGCACAATACCCACTCAAGAAGTAGGCGGAAGCGCTTAAATAATGGAGCATAAGTAACAGTAATTTAAAGTTCTCGGTAAAAAAAAATATATGTAAAATTCAGTCGTTAAAATTAGTTTCTTGTGTGTTGGTATATATATAATAAACTATTATTATTAAGTTTTACAGTCTGTCGATGTCTGTTTGTATTAATTAACCTTTAGTTAATAGGTGAAGTATATATAATTTGTTTGCCCCTATTTTAACAGAGTTCATATTTCGTAGTCTTCGAAACATTTTTGAATGAAAACTATGAACAGTAAATTGGATTCAGTTGTTCTCAAACGTAAATTCGCCCTCAATTAATGGCAATTTATCTGAATTGGTATGGCTGGTTATTGAGTTGAGTCACACGGTTTAACCCATTGAAGGTGTTAATTTATAAAAGAAAATTTTGTGGGGAATCTGAAATTGAAAAGAAATGCAGTGTTTGCGTTTCCTTACTTCAGTCATGAAATTAGACAAACTTTATACGTTTTTGGAGACTTTTTTTCCTGAGAAAACCGTTCAGTATAATTCGCTCTCAAGATTCCGCTTGTTCGTCATTGAAGGCTGAATCGAGACCATTCGTTTTTCATCTCGTTCGTTGAGCGCGTGCAAAAATCACGCAACCTTTGTCGCGTCTCCCGAAAAGGCTCCTTTCCTCGATTAGGATTTCTTCGCTCGTTCATTTCCCGTTTTGGAATTCGGTCTGAAAATAATTATGCCTTCCTCGTCGAAGGTTATCTTCTCGCTGTTACTGAACCGATAGTTGCTACGGCTACGGTCATGCCCTGTGCCGTATATGCCCCGTTCACTGCTCGTCATTGCTTTAAAGCACGATGAACCAGTGTCGGTCGCCCTAAAGTTCCAAATCCAATGTGATGTTTTCTTCCCTAGACTTTATTTTAAAAATTACTTTCGTAATGAAATTTTTCTTTTCATGTTGATTAATCTGTGTGTGTGTGTGTTTAAATATAAATAAATTTTGTTACACAAGTGTTTATATAAATGCGGCAAGTTTTCGTGCGGTAAATTAGTTCCTTTAACATTAATACAGTTTCGAATGACTATTTAGAAAATTAAGTTTTGTCACTAAAGAAAAACCCGTTAGTTCGTCATCATCGTCCAACAGGAAGATGAGGAAAGTTGTCAAACTGCGGATCAATTTTCGTCTATCGAAATTCGGGTCTCAAAAACAGGATAAGGGTTTTGTTTTTTCTTTTCTTTTCTAATTGAAAGAATCTGAAGGTGGATTTGCTTAATTTGGATTTTCAGTTTATTTTACGTACCGTACGTCTCTAAGAATATGATTTTTATTCCGTTGTACTACAGTTTACTAAGTAAAACTAAAGAATTAGCCGCGAAAGAAATAAGCGCTAGAAAATGTAAAGATAAGTATTTTAGTCATGAACTAAAACTAACATTAATAAAAGTAGAAGAAAACGAAACAAAAACTTACTCCTCCTCCCCTCCAAATGTCCTTGCTTCGCGCCAAATTTGGATTCCAAACGCCGATGACTCATTCATTTACGAAGTTGTGACGTCACCAACATAATTCTTACCTATGAAAGGAAAACGGAAATAATAACAATATTATTATTATTAATTATTTTAATTTATTATTTTCATTATAAATCTTGAAATTTCTAACTTTCGTTATTTCCATTTGGAATGTATTGAATATTTTGTCACCTGGCGAATAGGATTATTACGAGTTGACGTCAGTTATATTATGGGCATTTTGTCGAAGGAATTTCACCCATATTCTAAAATCTCAACTTTTATAGACGTAAAAACAATTTGAATTATCAAAACGGGTTTCATTAAATTAATTTAACGTAGTTTAAAACTGTGAACTCTTTTAGGGGGCATATTATTGCTTAGATTGCGCGTAAAATTGTCATAAAAGTAATTTGTTTCTTCAATCGTGCGATTTGGAAGGTAAGCCACATTCACGCAAAGTATATTATTATTATTATTATTATTATTATTATTATTATTATTATTATTATTATTGCGTCACTCGGCGCATTCCGTTCGGTCTCGTTCCCTTCGATGACTCGAAGGCAAAAAATGTATTGTACAAATTATACTCAACGTCCCTCTCTTCGATAATACAAAAAGTGATTTATTTGCAGAACTCTCAAACAAACGAATTGGTAAAACGTATTAAAAGGCGGAAATTAATTTTAACATATATAAAAAATGAGGTATTAAATCTAATAGAAAATGTCTGTAAAAATTAATGACTCGCGTTACATTAGGAATTTTGTTCGTTATTTTAATAATTTTATTATGCAAGATGCATTAACGCCGCTTTTTTTTTTTTTTTTTGAAGGTGCATTTGGTAGAAGAATTTGATAGACTTTTTGAAATGTATTTATAAGAATGGCTTAAAACAACAAAACTGTTTTGCAGTTTTCGTTCAAAGTCGGTCATTGTGGTGAGCAGGAAAGTTATACCAAATATGTCTAGTTAACAAATTTTAGTGTTTGGTTTTGGGAATCTTCTAACCCGTTATTACTATTAATTATTATTATTAATTTTATATATTAAATCACCGATACATTCATAGTTTAAGTGGGAGTGTGTGTGTGTACACACACACACACACACACCATATATATATATAAGGTGTGTCATATTTGCAGCATTTGATACTGGGTCTCTTTTTAGATTGCATAATCACACGTATGAAGGCATTTGACGTTTGCTTTTTACGGTTCTGTGCGTGGATCGTGCTTGATAGTTCTCGCCCGTCGCTCGTCTCCCTCAGAACGCAACATTCGTAAATGCTACCAGTATTTAGGCGTATGTGGGTTGTCTTCTTAAATACACTAAAAGGCATTCAGTTATTATATAATAAGAGAAGTTGACCTTTGTGCCAGATGGTTCTAAGTCCATTTTGTTTTTCAATTAATGAAACTCGAAATAACTCGAACGCGGTAATGCAAAAGGAATTGCGTCCTTATGGAGGCTTATAAAGGGTTATCGAAATCAAAGATGGAGATCGAATTCGCCTTTACTGCATCCATAAAAGGGTCTTAAGTGCCCCCCCCCCTGCATGGCTAGAGGCCGGGGGCAAAGGTGGATCCTTGCACTTATTACAAGTTGGGCACACCCTCACTATATTGTGTGTGTATGTGTGTGTGTGTGTGTGTGTGTGTGTGTGTGTGTGTTATCCATATAGACAAATGAGCGGTTTGAGGATGGTAGAAAAAGACAGATAAGAGAGAGAGAGAGAGAGAGAGAGAGAGAGAGAGAGAGAGAGAGAGAGAGTTATATTCCGTTACGTTTCGGCACAAAGCCTTGCTCACACAGAATGACAACATGAGTTAAACACAATATTTAAATGCAGACGATCTTTTCCAAACCTACTGGACGAACATTCGTGGCTTCACCTGATTGGCTGGTTACTGTTGATGCTCCTTGGCCCCGCCCTTTTCTGCTAACTTCACCATAATTTTTCCATTAATTTGGCTAAACACACAAATCCCTCTCTATGATTTACCACGTTTCCTGACTTTATATAAGCAGCTTCAGTTGCTTTCATCATCCCCTTATCTGGTCCTTTATGAATGATCTTAGCTTCTTGCCAGTTTAGCAGGTGTCCCTACCTACCTACCTACCTACCTGCGTGCAAGACGAGTGAGTTAGATGTTTGATGTAGACGCATGTCTGCTCCTATGTTCATATAGTCTTTTTGGTCAGCCGCGCCCTGACCCCATAATAAACGGCAGAGCAGCCATTACACATAATCTCGTAAACTACACTACGTTCATTAATACACTCATTTTGTTTTGTCCTCACCATATCGCCTATCTTTATCTCCGAAGAATTGACTAAATAAACTCCCACCAATTCTTCAGGGATAAAGATAGGCGATATGGTGAGGACGAAACAAAATGAGTGTATTAATGAACGTAGTGTAGTTTACGAGATTCCATGTAATGGCTGCTCTGCCGTTTGTTATGGGGAGTCAGGGCGCGGCTTACCAAAAAGACTATATGAACATAGGAGCAGACATGCGTCTACATCGAACATCTAACTCACTCGTCTCGCACGCAGGTAGGTACGGACACCTGCCAAACTGGCAAGAAGCTAAGATCATTCATAAAGGACTAGATAAGGGGATGATGAAAACAATTGAAGCTGCTTATATAACGTCTGGAAACGTGGTAAATCATAGAGAGGGATTTGTGTGTGTAGCCAAATTAACGGAAAAATTATGGTGAAGTTAGCAGAAAGGGGCGGGGCCAAGGAGCATCAACAAGTAACCAGCCAATCAGATGAAGCCACGAATGTTGGTCCAGTAGGTTTGGAAAAGATCGTCTGCATTTAAATATTGTGTGTTTAACTCGTGTCATTCTGTATGAGCAAGGCTTTGTGCCGAAACGTAATGGCATATAACTCCACCTCTTATCCGTGTCTTTTTCTACCACCCTCAAACCGCTCATATGTATGTATGTATGTTTGTATTAAATTTCGCGATAATTTTGCTGTCTCAGTTTAGCCGAAATCTTCAATTTTCCTGCGCCGCCACGATTTTTTGAGATGTGAGCTTTGTCGTGCCATTCCCAATTGCATTTATTGCGATTAAGATTCGGTAGCGCCTCCACGGTTTTTGAGGTGAGAGCTTTGTCTTGCCATTCCCAATTGGCATTTATTGCGGTTAAGATTCGGTAGCGCCTCCACAATTTTTGAGGTGTGAGCTTTGTCTTGCCATTCCCAATTGGCATTTATTGCGGTTAAGATTCGGTAGCGCCTCCACGATTTTTGAGGTGTGAGCTTTGTCTTGCCATTCCCAATTGGCATTTATTGCCTTGAGATTATGCGATATGCGAAACTGAGTTCGCTCTTTACAATTTCGTTATAATATGAACTAAAAATTTGAAGCTAATTGCGTAAACTTGAACATGGTCGAATTCCTCCGTGTACCGTATACTGAGGTACAGTATTTACTATTATCATGTAGCCATGAGTTTATTGTGCGTGTGTTTTTGCGCAGGGCGTAGTCATAAAATCATTGTGGATTTCATCTACTTGGATTTTGTTTCATTGCACCTCCTCCTCCCAGCTACTATTGCCGATTTCCGGTGGAGTGGAACTGGGCGAAATTTTTCTTTTAATACTGTAGCTAAGCGACCGAATGCGCAGTAGGAAGAAATGCAATTGTCGTCTCCAGTAAGGGGAAAGGTGTTCCTACAGTACATCCGCTTTTGTTTACATCTCGGAAACACGTAAGGTTTAGCAATTTTGAATGCTACTACGATAGTGTATAGCCGACTACCCATAACCCAGCGCAACACAAAGGACATTATATATCTTGCAATGAGTACGGTAGCCCGTTCGTTCCAATAAATAAGGTGTGTAATCGATCACGTAAATACTTAGCCAGTAATTCATTAATCATTATACATATTATGAAGGTAGATTGTCCCTAAAAGGTATGATTCTTAGCTTTTTTGTGTGCGCGCGTGCGTGTGTGTATATACAATTTCGTTCAGTTTGCTATATAGACAATCTTGTTAATAAATTTGTGTGTATATAATGCTGTATGTACCTGTAACGTAGGGAAAAAAAAAATATATATATATATATATATACATACTCGTAATAACGAGCCAAATTGAGATCTATAGGCTTATTTAGGCTAGCAACAGTATAGGCTTATTTAGGCTCCTCGTAGCTGTCACATATCGTACGAGTAGTGAGCATGGCTGCGCCGCTTTCAATTTGTACCCAGGAAGAACAGATCCGTGGTTCGTTTTTGTGGACAGAGCCAGAAGGTGTGAAAGGAGCTGAAATTCACATGCGTTTATGTGCTCAGTATGGGAATAATGCGTTATCACGGCGAAGTGTATACGAGTGGATTCAAATGTTCAAGGAAGGTAGGACATGTGTGACAGATGCCCAGCGCTCAGGATGACCGTGAACATCAACCAGTGGTGACAAGCAGGAAGAAGCCAGAGCCATGGTTTTCGATGACAGAAGATTAACAATAAAAGAAATTGCATTTTCATTAGACATCAGTCAAAGGCCAGCCTATTCGATAGTTCATGACATTCTTTGCTTTCACAAGGTTTGTGCAAAATGGATGCCCAAACAGTTGACAGAAGAGCACAAGCGTAATCGTATGGACGTCTGCTCTCGTCTTTTGGCTCGGTAACATAATGAAGGTGAAAACTTTTTGGAGCGTATTATCACTGGAGATGAAACCTGGATCCATCATTATGAACCAGAGAGCAAACGACAGAGCATGCAATGGAAGCATCCAACATCTCCCGTTGCAAGGAAGTTCAAAACGCGGCCGGTGAAGTTATGCTAACACTGTTTTGAGATACACGAGGCCCTATCCTTGAACATTATCTAGAGCGTGGAACTACAGTAACAAGTGCATCGTATTCTGACATGCTTCGGAATGAGTTAAAGCAAGTAATTCGCACAAAACGGAGAGGGAGATTGTCGGAAGGTGTTATTCTGTTACACGACAATGCGCGTCCTCATACCGCTGCACAGACTAGAAAATGCCTTCAAGAACTTAAATTTGAAGTTCTCGACCATCTAGCCTACAATCCAGACCCGTCACCTTCGGATTTTTACCTGTTTGGACCACTAAAAGACGCTTTGAGGGGTCATCGATTCCAAGGCGATGATGACCTGAAGGAGGCGGTGCATGACTGGCTACGCACACAGCCAAAAACATTCTTTTGTGATGGCATTAGGAAGCTTATAGATCGCTGGACTAAGTGTATTGAGAAACAGGGAGACTATGTTGAGAAGTGGTGTGTTTATAATCTATCAGATGTGAAAATAAAAAGTGCGGATACTTATTGAATTACCCTCGTATATATATATATATATGTTAAGGATGTACCAAATATTTGGTATTCAACTGAATAGTTTTTATATGTTTTTAGCCGAATACCGAATATTTGATAATTAAGGTAAATAACATGATTTAGGAAATGGAACTTAAATTGTATTTTTTTATTTAAAAAAATAACTAGAAACGAATCGAACTTGGTATAGTTTTACTAATAAGTAATAACCTTAGAATAAAATGAACAGGCAGTAATATTAAAACTACCACAAAAACAAAATCTAGTAATTGAAATTTAAGGTAAGTAGATTATCGTGTAGAAAAATGAGTCGTTCACCAGCATCGGGAACTAAACGATTACGTGCGTCGGTAATTAATTTTTTCGCAGAACTGAACAGCCGTTCACTCCGTATGCTCGTGAGTGGTGAGATATTTGCGAGCAAGTACTAATAGCTTCGAGAATCTTTCGCCATTATGGTGCCACCAATCAAGAGGGTTCGTGTCGCGACTGACTCGTGGCTCTTTTGAATAGCTATCTAATTCTTTTTGCCAATTTTGCTGGCTACTTTTGATAGGTAGAGGCACATCTGATTGTAAAGACGTAGCAACCTCATCGAAGTAGCTCCATAAGTCAACCTTCGGCTTCTTTTTCGAAGGTTCTTGATCTTCTCGTGAAACAAAAGCAGTTGATTTATCGCCATGAGTTATATTACGTGTAGGACTAGCATTAGCTGATGTAGACATAGTGATTATCTCAGTTTTTCCAAATTTAGCCACTAATGCAAGCAAATTTGAAACGAGTATCTAAAACCTGAGCAATCATGCGAGTAATGTCTGTCTTCCACTGTTTGAAAGGTTTTTGTAAATTTTCTATTAAATAGTTTTTCATAGTATGAATAACCGCATCATCATCATTATTGTTGGTAAAAATACCACGAGACCCGTTACACCGGGAGACTCCACGGAAAAAGAAGAAGAAGAAGAAGAATCAGAGGAAAAGTCATTCATTAATTTTTCGTATGGGCTAAAAAGATTTACAACACGCTGAATTAAAGTCCACTGATGGTTATTGAGGGTTGGTATGTCATAGTCCGAGGCATATGCAACAACTGCAGGTTTTTGTTGAAGAAGTCGTTGTAACATATGGAATGTAGAGTTCCATCGGGTGATAACATCTCTTTTAAGTTTTTTTTCGGGTAAATTACGTTGCTTCTGGATTTCCTTAAGTCTGTCACAGGCTTGAGATGAATGATTAAAGTGTGAACGGATTCGGCGCTCAATTGCACATACAGTATATCTGAAACAGTCTTCTAAGGACGACTTCATTAACGGCAAATGCTAAAGTATGATTTGCGCAAGCAACAGAAGTCATTTTGAGAATGCGAACAGCTTTAGTAATATTACGACCATTGTCGTGCACAACTGCACTTTTAGTCGTTTGGATATAATAATTTCATGGAAAATGTTGGGCAGAAATTGTGACATTCCTCACCCAATCTGTGAGGCATCTTCGAGCAAACGTGTTTAACTTCTCTCATCTATTATTTCATTGTCCAATTTGACGTTTACAAACTTTTGCGATAAAGGAGGAGGAGGAGGAGGAGGTTGTGAATATTTTTCTTTTCAGACATTTTGAAAGATGTTCCTATCTTTATTGAACTTTTTATTCTGAAAGTTAAAATTAAAATTTAAATAAATTACAATTCTAGAAATTAGAATTTTGTGTAGAAAAGTCATTAGTAAAGTTATGAAGTCATTTAAAATCACTCGCTTAAAATCATTGCAACGACCGAACTCAAAATGATAAAATTATATCAACGAGAGAAAGCTCCAATAAACTTGATACGTGGAAAGTGGAATGTTGAAACTTATTTATTTATGAATTACGTCATGCGAGTGACTTTATCAACTTTTTACGTTAAAATATTAAGATTCACCAAAACACTCTGAAAAAAATATTTAGTTTTGCGAAGTTCATATGATGGCGATTAGTTGTTGAAGAGTCTTTGGGACGTGAAAGGATCGTACAATGCGTAGATTATTATTATTATTATTATTATTATTATTATTATTGTTGTTAATAATAATTAAGTATTTGTCCTTGAAGTCACGTGCTTCCCCTTTCTTCAATTCTCTCTCTAAAATTGACGAGTTGCGGTGTCAATGTTGTTGAAAACAGTTACATTTCTCCTTACCGAACTCGGAGACTCGTTCAAAGAAACATTATCTCCCCACCACCTCCTATTTGCCTCTGGGGAGATTGGGGAAGTGGGTATTTTTGGAGGTTTGTATTGTAGGTAAAATCGCATATTAAAAGTTAGAAGTCGGAGCAGAGTGGGGTAGCGAGTGGGGCATGAGGAGGATGGTTGTGTCATGTCTCTTCAGTTTGCATTGGAGTTGCATCTCTCGTCCACACCCGACCCGTTGGCGCCTTCCCCTTTTGGGGGTGGGGGGAGGTTTACTACGAAAAGTTGTTCTTCCGATGAAGAATCCATGAACACAAGGTCATTTCTACACTGCACTCTTTCCACAATATAAGGGCAAAAGGTAAAAGTTCGAATTTTCCTTACACACACACACACACTATATATATATATATATGTGTATGTGTGCACGCTTGTTCCTAGGGAACCTCAGTCGATACAGGAGAAGAAGAACCAAGGCACATACAGCCAACATTTATTCTCTAAGGGCCCAAATGTTTCGGAAACCGTTTTCATCTTAAGTCTAAAAGTTTATGAAATAAATAACTGATAAATTAATTTAAAAAAATACTTAAATAAAATTTTCAAGATGTAGAAAAATTAGAAAGAATATTCAGAGAAAAAAAAATTCTACGTATTTAATACGAGTATAATAATAAACAATCTTATTTAACATTTGTCAACCCTTTGTATTAATTGCGGAACTGTCTCGTATAGCTCGCCTCGCAGTCAGTGCGTGTATTGTATAGTTATAAACGAGGGAAAACCCAATAAACTTTGGTAGTTCCGTCGTTCTTCGCGTTTAAGGGTATTTCTTTTAGATTCGGTATTAATTATTAAGTTAAATAAATTTAAAATTACACCGTGGGTGTTTGTAATGCGAAAAACGGTTGGCAAATCGACGTACCTACGAAGGGCAAGGCGAGCTATATAGGGCAAAGTCCCGCAGTTAAAAGGAAGGGTCGACAATCGTAAATGTATATTTCACAAAACTAATCGACCGCTATCGAAACCCAAACATTCAGCCATACTCGTTCACTCGGAACCATTTCCCACCCATTGCAGTTACATAATTTTAATATACTTTCTACCAATTCGTTTCAAAATTATCTTAAAATCCTTGATATATATATATATATATATATATATATATATATATATATATATATATATATATATAATGAGCCTACATACACACAACCATCCTTCAACGAACAATCATCATCTATAAAACTTTATACTATATAACAACCAACCAACCAACCAACCAACCAATTATACCCCTATAACGATCCACAACTGATATTTTATAATCTTAGCTTCACAAGTCACGACGATCTCCCTGAAAGGTCTTTTCCATGTAAAATAAGGTTTATTATTATTATTATTAAATATGTATAATTTTTTTCTCTCTATTTTTTTAATCTTGAAAATTAATGGAAATATTTTTTTCTTATTCATTTATATTGAATTAATATTTTATTTATTTATTTATTTATTTATTTATTTATTTATTTATTTATTTAAACTTTTAGCCACTGAAGATGGCCACTGTTTCTGAAATGTTTGGCCCTCTAAAGAATAAACGTTTGCTGTATGTACTTTGGTCCTGCTTGTACTGTACTGACTGAGGTTCCCTTGGAACATATATATATAAATAATGTTTGTTCCGAGGGAACCTTAGTCAGTACAGTAAAAGCAGGACCAAAGTACATGCAGCAAACACTTATTTTTTAGAGGGCCAAACATTTCAGAAACAGTGGCCATCTTCAGTGGCATCTTTCTTAAGTTCCGTGTTCTCTTCACACGAAAGTCAAGCTGGTGACCCCGCCTCTAGCCCTAGCTTGGTGGAGGAGCGAGTTGTTGTTCACCGCACGTAGCCACGTACACCCGGCTCATCTGATACTGTGGTAGTTTTTTATGGATACTTAAAATATAACACCACCTCCAATTAATAAAACATTCAATTAAGAAATTACTGTGTAAATATAAAAAGTGTCCACTTCAAAGTTATACCAAACTTTGCAGTTATACACACACACACACACACACCCCTTGTTTGGGTTCCGTGCGTCATTCTTTCTTCACACGAAGGTCAAGCTGGTGGCCCGCCTCTAGTCCTGGCTTGGTGGAGGAGCGAGTTGCTCTCTTGCGCTCTCCATCGTACATAACCAGGTACACCCTGCTCATCTGGTACCGTCCTGAGCCAGGCATCTAGTCTTCTCTTGAAGATTTCAACTTTGACCCCTGTAATGTTTCTGAGGTCCTTTGGAAGCTGGTTGAAAATTCTTGGCCCCCTGACAACCAAGCTATTTTCCTTCAGAGTTGAGGAGGTCCCTTGTCGGGCCTTTAATTTGGGAGTATATATATATATATACAGGGTGTCCGAGAATTATCTGTACAATTTTTGGCTGTTATTAAAAGTCAACCATGAAGTGTAGAAATTCCAGTGTTATCCCATTTTACAGAGAATCTCATTAAGTTTTTTCTGATACCAAGTTTTGACAAGTTTTTTAGAAATTCCAGTGTGTCCGAACATTATCTGTACAATTTCATCTTTTAATAAAATTCTTGATAACACACGTAAAATTCTTAAACAAGATTATTTAGAATCTGTATTTTCAAAAGTTTCTTTTATTAAAGTAACGTTGTTACAAACATTCGATATGTGCACCATTAGTGATTCGCAAAACATCCAATCGATACTCCAAATGTTGCCATGTACGCTGCAGCATATCCACATCAATTCGCTCAATAGCAGCTGTGATTCTTGCTTTTAAATCATCAATGTCTGTCACCCGCGTACATTTCTAAAAAACTTGTCAAAACTTGGTATCAGAAAAAACTTAATGAGCTTCTCTGTAAAATGGGACAACACTGGAATTTCTACACTTCATGGTTGACTTAATAACAGCCAAAAATTGTACAGATAATTCTCGGACACCCTGTATATATAACTGCAAAGTTTGGTATAAATTTGAAGTGGACCCTTTTTATATTTGTACATATAGTAATTTCTTAATTGAATCCGTTTTAATTATTAGTCGAAGGAGAGGTTATATTTTAAGTATGGGTAAAAGGTAAAAGGTTTAGCGAGAATGTCCTCAATAAATAGATGATTAAAAAAAAATCCGTATTGACTCGGTTTAATGTTGGATTTAAAGGTGATGGGGTCCCGACCGTCTCCCCACCCGCTGTCTCGGGATAAGGCAAGAACGGTTGGACGCGGAATGTTTTACCTTGGAGTGAAAGGAAAAAAGAGTCAGAAATCGAGGAAAAGGAGCTCTCCTTCGATCATCATTCGCGGGGGCCATCTGATCTCCCCACCGTACATCAGTAGCCGCTCAGCTCGACTCCATTCCACTGCTGACCGTTTTTTGTAGAAAAGAAATCTTTAGATGACGATTGTGTTCGTTTGTTTCGGACGAAATCGGGAGTAGTTCTCTCTTAATGCAATTTGAGTGACGCGCGCTAGTGCCAATGCCAATGTTGTCACGGTGAAGGAGGTTCGCAGCGGGATCAGGATCGGTTCATCAACGCGTTGATTTTGTTAGTTGCGCTCCGTATGACAGCCACATTCGTAAGAGATAGTGTCTTTTTCGGGCTGATTCATCATCTGATGTTCTACCGATTCGAGTAGGTTTGATGTTAATTCTGTATGAATGCGTGACGCGTATCAAATATACGGAGTGGCCACGAGTTATATCTACAAATTTAATTCAATTTCAATTGAATTTGTAAAAATAATTTATGGACATCCTCTATACTGCCAGTGCTATTGAGAAAATAATTTTAAGGTCTTTATACGTAGAAAGAGGTACTTAATACCTCTATAGAACGTGGACTTTAGTTTTGACCTTAAGGTCAAGGTGTTTCTAAAGGACCGCCGTGACCCCAACAGCTGTTAATGTTACGTATTTAAAAAAAATTACCAATCGGGTTCGTTCTCGGACAACTTCGTTAGATTTCTTAAACTAAACTTTCTTTCACTCTTTTTGTTTTCATTTACGTTTTTAATTCGTCATTCTCACTTTTTACGTTTATATAATTGCGCATTAACTTTTATTTCATACGTATCCGTCCGTGCCTGAATCTAGTCACTCGTTCGTGTGTGAAAGTAGCCGTAAGTTGGCCTTCTAGTCATTTATTTACCTAGGACTCAATTCCTCCTCCTGAATTAGAGTGGAAGTAAATTAAATGAATATCTGGTCAGCGTTTAGCGCTGCTACTTAATCGAACCCCGAACTCTTTGAGTGATAACGAAAGATTCTTTCTCAGCCACGAACTAATTGAAGGTTGGCGGAAATGATCGATGCGTGAAACACTAGTATCATCCCCAATTCTCCCCCCCCCCCCCCCGTTTTCTTATGTTACTACATGGAGAACCAACACCCATTTGGTCGATGGGACATTCTGTCTACACTAATGAACTGACCTAACATAATAGGGCTACGTCGTGGCAAAGTTGAGCGACATTGTGTTTGGGTAATAAATGGATGGGGGACCTTCCTCCGCGTCTACATGATGTAGCAACTCCTGAATTCCGAATCCACGTAAAGTTGTAGGTCCCCTCCGTTGTATGACCTTAGATTTAAAAGGTTGAACAACCCCAAATCAACCCCCCCCCCCCCCCAAATCCTAACGTAACCTAACCCACAATAACTTGTCGATTAAATGTCACATCAAAAGAATGGTGTTACTTCGGTAAATGGAACGTCCACAATTCCCTTATTTTACGCCCTTTTTCATACTCATTTAACTTTATATACTCGCACCTTGTTTTTGCTTCCGCCCTAATCGTTCATTCTGACGAAGGTCAAGCTTGTCACTCCACCTCAGACCTAAGTTTAACGTGGAATCCGAACCAAGTCCCACGACGGACGGTCAGAAATTACGAAGTTCTCGCCCGGACTCGATCTCGCGACCTCCCGATGAGCAGCCCAGTGTCTTAACCACTAGGTAAGCCAGGGTACGCATTTATCTACTAACCAATTTTTTTTGTGTGTATATATATAAATGTGTGCGTGTGCCTAAATCCTCAATTAGCGCCGATATTAAGCCACCAGTTTTACCAATTAGGTATGATTCTGTAAATAAGTCGGAAGTTCTCGTACGACTTATAGTTTTGAGATTAGGTTAACTCGGGTTAACCTAACCTAACAACCTAAAACAAATCACGGGGTGTGTAAAGGCTGAGGTAGCATAAAGAAAGACTTACTTCGATAATTTTGAATTAAATTCCTTACGTGGTGAAATTCGAAAAATTATGAAAAAAACGCTTTATCGCGAACCAATTTTCGCGAATGACGACTCGGTTTGAAGGGCTTTTATGGCCGATGGCAATGTGAAAAATAGCCGAAAATGGTCGTGTCCGTTACCAAAAAACGTTTGACCAATCGCGATGCGCCAAACGAAACGTTATTGTAGCACGAAGAAAGCGCCTTAATTCGTCGAAGGACTTCATTCAACCACGGGTTTATTCGAAGTGAATTTTGCCCGCGAGTATTCTCCGCAAAGTCTAATCGTAGATTTAAATGGTTGAGCCAAAATGAAGTGCAAATTCGTTAACTTTATAATTTATACTAAGCACACCGGACAAAAAATTAGTCACCCCTAATAGCACCGATAGTAGGAAGTTCAAGGTCACACAGAGGGCGCTGATGTAGCATTGGTAAGTGACAAGTAGCGGTGACGTAGCACACAGGATCAGATCTGTTTCGTGAGGTGGTGAAGAACAAAGTGTGTGTTGGATATAGTCTGCAAAATGGGTCGTGAGGCAGACGTTACTCAGTGGCAAAAAGGAGCCATCGTGTTTGGCAGAGCTCACGGACACAAAATGTCTGAAGTAGCCCAATTTGTTGGTGTGTCAACGCGTACTGTCCAGCGAGTTTACAAAGAGTGGTGTAGTTCGCAATCAACTGACAATCGACGGCGTAACTGTGGCCGGAAAACAATTCTCGACAATAGGGGCCGCCGCCATGTTTCTCGTCTAGTAACTGCAAATCGTTTTCAAACCAGAGAACAATTGCTCCAAGAAACCAATGAGGTTCTCCAGCGACCAATTTCCGAACGGACATTGCGACGAGAACTGCATGCGATGGACATCTGGAGCAGGGTACCACGGAAGAGGCCGCTGTTAACAGCAGGTCACAAATTGGCACGTTATAAATGGGCTCAGAGGCACAAAAACTGGACTGCGGCAGATTGGAAACGTGTAATTTGGTCCGATGAGTCCCGTTTTTGTTTGTTCTCCAATGATGGGAGGCGACGAGTACATCGCAGGTCCAATGAAGCTTTAATCCTGAATGCGTCGAAGGTGTTGTTCAGGCTGGAAACAGAAAGTGAAGCGCAGGAATAGACACCCACGGACTCTGGCGGAACTTCGGGACCGGCTGATGAACGAGTGGCAGCAAATCGATGTTCCGTACATGCACAACCTCGTAGAGTCTCTGCCTCGCCGGATTCGTGCGGTTATCAAGGCCAGAGGCGCCGTCACACGTTATCAGGTACATTCTGAGAGGGGTGACTAATTTTTTGTCCGGTGTGCTTATAAGAATTGTAATGCTCTTTTTAACGATGAAATTTCACACCCGAGACATTTTGTCTCGGAAAATTTAAAGAGACTTTTTAAAGCGAAAAAAAAATCCATTTGAAATGTCAGTTCAAGATTAGATATTAAAGATATTTTCGAAGAAGGAAGTAGAGAAGATGAATGAGTAACATGATGCGTCGTGCATTAATTGACGATTGACGTAAATTGAAATTTTTTTGTATTCCCCAATGAAAAGATATTTTCGAAGAGGAAGCTGATTAATTCTTGCATTGGAAAGGTTTGCAGTGGATGTGCAGTAGGTCAAGGGAGCCTTTTATTATTATTGTTATTATTTCTTTAATTTAGTTTGTGTGCAATGCAGTGTTTGCTTTTTTGTTTTTTTTTTGTTTTATGAAAAACTTGTGGGACTGCAAACAACACACAATATAATTAATGTAAAGAACGACGCTTGTGTAGAAGAGCGTTCCGCAGAAGATGAGGAGGGAGAACAAGCAAATGAAAAATGAGGTACCTCATATATATCGTATATACCCGAGTATAGGTCGATCTCGTGTATAGGTCGACCCTTGATTTTTGGCCAAGAAATCATTAATTTATCATATGCCTCGTGTATAGGTCGATCCCAGTTGTTGAGGCCAGTGGAACAACAAATTAGGGTAATAAAGCACCATATTTTATGGCATATAAAACTCATTTCTAGAAACTAGAAATGTTTTATATCATCCTGTGCTATCATTCTGTAATTTTAATAATTGGTACATATTTTATGTTTTCATTGTTTACTGGTACTAAATGATAAATATTTTTCATGTCTGAAACTAACAGTAGCTCCTAGCCCTTCCCATCGTGCACGGATTTCAACCCCACGAAAAAGTTACCCTTATATAGGTCGACCTCCTAATTTTTGCCTAAGAATTCAGTCTTAAAAACTCGACGTATGTACGGTATATATAATATATATATATGAAAATTATTTCACGAAAGTAACACGTGAAAAATATTTATGATGAATAAAACCACGAAGGAAAGGAAACACAAAAAGGTGCTCAAGCGCTTTCGTCTAATGACATCCTCAGGAACACTGAAGTACATAAAAGGTTACGGCCTATATATAGGTTACAGAAAGAAAAATAAATAAATAAATAAATAACATACATACACACAAACATATATATATATATATATGTGTGTTTGTGTGTATGTATGTTATTTATTTATTTATTTAATTTTTCTTTCTGTAACCTATATATAGGCCGTAACCTTTTATGTACTTCAGTGTTCCTGAGGATGTCATTAGACGAAAGCGCTTGAGCACCTTTTTGTGTTTCCTTTCCTTCGTGGTTTTATTCATGATACAGTATATATATACATATATAATTTTTTTTTTTTTTTTTTTTTTGTGGTGCTACTTGAAGTAGCACCAATAAGAGACCTTTCTTACCAAATAAGTCGGATTTTCTTGTACGACCTACTTCTTTTTTTTTAATTGAAAAACCTTTAATTACATTCGTTTTACAATTTACAATGACATGAATAATTGTGAAGCTGGACTATTTATTTTATTTAATTTGGCCCTTAAGCTTTAGGCTTTACTGGGCTCTTATTAAAAACAAACAGCTAGTTGTTATTAATTAATAATAAATAAGTAAATAAGTATCATTAATAAAGTATGTATTAATCTTAAATTATCACTACTGACACGACAAATACAAGGTCTCCATTGAAGGCACTATACCAATACTATACAAAGAAACCAATATTATATACGAGAGATAAGAACTGAACAATCCCGAGAAATACATTTTTAATACTAGATTACACACGAGAAATTAATAAACAATAGTAATGGACATTAATCCTAGATTTTTTTTTTAGTATGCCATTATTAATCGGGATTTCAACTTGGTTTTAAACAAATTTAATCACAATATATTTTATATCGGCATTTAAGTCATTCCATAGTTTCGATCCAATGTTTGAGGTTTACCTAAACTAAACTAACCTAACCTAAAACAAATCAGTGGGTGTGTAAAAGCCAGAGGTAGCATGACGTAGGAGTTACTTGATTTCGAGTTTTTAATTAAAATCCTAACGCGGGTGAAATTTGGGGGAAAAAAAAAAAAATTGTATATGGTAAAAAAAAACCGCTTTCTGTAAACTTTTTCATCGAACCCTCCCCTTACCTTAACATAAGCGAAAGTGATTAAAAGTTTGAAAATATATAACCTGTTGGACCTTCTGTGTAAAATATAAGCACGGACAAAACTCTACACACGTTCGACATACTTGAGCACTTATGACTAATATATATATATATATATACTAGATATAACCTTTGGTTAGCTTCCGCCCGAATTGATCATTCTGACGAAGGTCAAGCTTTTCACTCCACCTTAGACCTACAGTTTAACGTGGAATCCGAACCACGCCCCATCAGCAGCCCAGCGTCTTGACCACTAGGCCACATAGGGTACCCATTTATCTACCAACCACTTTCTTTATTGTGTGGAAGGATGAACAGCTGGGTTTTGCTGCGCGCCGGCTGCCGTCGGGTCTCGAGCCCGGGGCCGATGGATTCGTAGTCAGCGACGCTAACCACTACACCGAGGCGCCTTGATATATAATTTACTTATTCCATTCTGGGTGGTACAAAAATGTAATTGCTATTCCTACTTTTATACGATTCTCTCATTTGTATTAACATTAAAGCACTAAAAATTGGAATTAAAAGAAAAACACGAGAACATTGAAGCTAAAATTATCAATTTAAACTACTCTCGACGAGTTTCGCGCCCTACGCCAGCCATCTTCGCTCCACTCAGATCGCTCATAATCCTTTCTATCGCTTGAAATCCCGATTCACAAGTTCATGGCTCGTTTTCACTAGGAAAAAAAAAAATAAAAATATCGCGAGTTTAACTTAGAAAATGTTTTCTCCCATTTGGCATTATACGCTTACCAAAATGCCGTTTCAATCTGGAAATGCGTTGAGGATTCGTTCATTTACTTGACTGGATATTACTTTCCCCACTCCATAGTATGACCTCTTAATATTTTCATTCGTATAAAAAAATATTTCGAAAATTGGAGGTAAAAGCGTTTATTTGGTAGAAAAGGCGCTTCTTCCTCCCCAAAGGACGTACGATCTATGTAAAAAAAATTCTCAATTTTGAATAATATCCGAAATTTGAGAATGTATTTTCCACACAATTATTAATCAAATAAAAGTGTTCATTTTTAAACCGTTTTTGTAGTAAGGTAATTTTAGAGATACTACTCGCAGTTTCCAAAGCGGAGGTTGTGGGGCCGCCGCCTACTACTACTTCAGTGATCGTGTGTGTGTGCGCAACTGGGCGTAAATGAGGTTGTGTGTGTGTGTGTGTGATAATTTACGTATGTAGGGGGAGTACATTTTTTGAGGTAACAAACACCTTCGGTACCTCGGAACATTAAAAAGAATTCTATAAAGAAATCTAGAAACATTTTTATTGTCGGAATAAAGATACGTTCGTCCTCATTAGGTTAGATTAGCGAGTCTCTCATTATTTAACGATTTAACGGAAAACCTCATTCGAGCTTCTCACTCGTGCCCGAAACACTTGTCAAGCCATTTTCTGTACAATAGCCCTAATGTTAGGTTAGGTTAGGTTAGTTTTTAGATGTATGGATTTAAAGCAGTCGGTACCTCGTTTAGACGGAGATGGGAACGTACGTGTGTGTGTGTGTGTGTGTGATCCTTTTATAAAAACGGGAGAGAGTGAGTGAGTTGCTGTCGCATGCAAAGATTAAGTTGTTTTGTAATAGTTTTTCTTCGAATGATTTTAATGTATATAATAATAGTTTTACTCTAAATTGAAGGATGACTTCCCTCTTATCTCTTTTAGACTTAAACGCGAATAGGCGTAGGACGTAGAACGTTCGTTCGTTCGTTCCTGTTATTATTTTACCTCGTGCTTGTGGTAATTTACATTCACTCCCCCACCCCCCTCAACAAGAATGGTAGCTCACCGGATGTGGCCTACTGTGAATAGAGCAATATGGAATAATTGTTGCGTGCATTAATTAGCCATACTCGTACGCACGTTCCATTTGGTCCGTGCGGTGTTGTGCCACTTACGTTTATACGAAGTATGTGATGCGTTTGAATCTTGTTGTGATTTAAATGTGTATCATTCAAAAAATTGGTTTCGTAAATCCTTTTTTAAAGTAATCTTTATTTTTTTTTTTTAAATTTTGATTTTAATTTGAGTGCAATTCCATCCAATGCTATTTGTTAATATCAACAATACGAAAAGAATGTTATACGCTTCCCACCACGAAAATAATTAGAAGGAAATTTTTCCGAAAGAGTGTCGGTAAAGATTGTTTTATTTTTATCGTCTATGAAAGTTACGTAATACGGTTACGTAATACGTGAGATTAGATTATGCCGGTTAGATTACGCGAGGCTAGGCTGTTAGGTTAGGTTAGGTTAGGTCTGGTTAAATTGGATAAAATTTGGTTAGTTAGATTAGATGGTTTTGTTTAAGGAGGTTCACACTTGTTTTCGTCAAAAAAATTTCGACATCTACACAATTTGGTTAGTCGGTGATGATATTTCAGTGGTGGAACGAAATTGCTCGTTTATTTTTAAGGTTGAACGTCCGTTTACAGAAAGGCAAAACTGGCCGTGAATTGAATTTGAAAGCAAGCAGTTCTATAGCTTAATTGCTTGCCTTACACGTTCATTGAAGCGAACGTAAATACAGATTGCACGAAAAAGTTGTTGGTTTACGTCGTCGTCGTCGTTGGCCTAGGCAAGCTACGGCTTGGGACCGTAGCGCATCTATCCGGTATAGGTTAACCTGGATGATGTAGCCATAAGCACTGCCGCTAGTTAAGTGCCAACCAGTGATTATCTCACTAGCCGTATTGAGTCCGTTAGGCGAAACTACGACAGTACCAAAGGTGGAAATATAAACCTTTGGTTTTCTATTGTTTATTTGTAAATGGACATGGCATTAGATTAAAATAAATATTTGAATATAAATAATTAACTGACAATTGTGATATATAATTAATTATGTTTACATACAATAAAATAATATAGTTACATAAAATTAGTATTAATGTGGTTCACAATTGAATTATAATGGGGTAACTAATTTAAAATGAATTTATACTATTCCGAAATTCAAGACGGTAAAATTAACATTTAACTTGAAACTAAAATAAGAGTATTCACTACACACTCCCCCACCAGAGAGGAAGTTCAAAGAGTTCCGAACGACACAGATTTCCGCTGAACCTTTTTGGTAGCTACTTGTACCTCACTTAAGGTTGATTCCAAAAACGCAGGCTTAAGACGATCGATAGAAACCTTGTCGACCTTGGAACCGCGCTGGATGAGAAATGATTTGCGCGTACGTCGGAGAACTTCATAGGGTCCGTCATATGGACATTGGAGAGGCCGTTTTGGGACAGGTACACGAACGAAAACGTGGGTGCAAGACTGGAGGGCTGGGGAAATAAAGATGTTCTGTTGGCTAGTCAATCGAGGGGAACAGGCTGAAGGGACTGCATGTGAGAGGAAAGTGTTTGAGCGAATTCCGTAGGATCGCATGACTTATCCCCTGCAGTGAAGTAGCCACCTGGTAGCCGCAGTGTTGTTCCATAGACTAGTTCAGCCGCTGTAGTCTTCAGATCACTCTTAAATGCAGAGCGAATACCAAGCAAAACGAGTGGAAGCTTATCCATCCAATGGGAGTCTTCGTGACACATAAGGGATGACTTCAGCTGGCGATGGAAGCGTTCGACGAGGCCGTTAGCTTGCGGATGATACGCACAGGTATGCGCATGTACTGTACCCAACAAGCTGGTAAACTTCTTCCAAAGCGAAGACTCAAATTGGCGACCTTGGTCAGTGATGACTTTTGTCGGCAATCCAAATCTTGATACCCATCCATGAAGAAAGGCTCTTGCAACAGTGTCCGCTTGGATATCAGGAGTGGGATGGCTTCAGGCCATCTGGAAAAGCGGTCGAGACATGGGTAGATACGTTGGCCTTGAATCACTGGAGAGAGGCCAACAATGTCTACATGAATTACCTCAAATCGCTGGGATGGGGGCGGGAATGCGTCAAAGGGGGACCTGGTGTGCCTTTGGACTTTGGCACGCTGGCAGGCAAGGCACGTTTTGGTCAATGTTTGACATCCTTCCGCATCGAGGGCCAAACAAAGCGAGAGGTAACCAGGTGTGTTGCGAAGCACGGATACCAGGATGGGAGGGCTTATGAAGATCCATGGAAACTGCTTTTCTGTGACATGGAGGGACATAAGGGCGAATAGCAGCTGTTGATACGTCGCAATAGAGGGGCACAGACAATCCTGGCATACTCATTTTCTTGAGGGAAAGTGAGTGAGTGGAGTCTTCTCTGAGCAGGTCTTGTAGTTCCGTATCCTTATCTTGATCCTGTGCAATAGCATTCCACAGTGTAGAGCTGAGGGTAACAGAAGTAATCTCTATTCTTGAAAGTGCATCCGCTGGTGTTCAAGACACCTTTGATGTGGCGGATATCTGTGGTAAATTGCGAGATATAATCAAGTTGCCTGATGACTCTGGGAGAGTGGTTACAGCTGTTTTATGAAGACAGTGACCAAAGGTTTGTGGTCGGTAAAAACACAAAACTCTCGGCCTTCAAGGAAATGTTTGAAAATGGCCTCACGTTTAGTAAATAGCAAGAAGTTCACGTCCGAAAGCACTATAACGCGTTTGGGCTGGCTGCAGCTTTTTCGAGTAAAACGCGATGGGTGCTTGTTGACCGTTAATGGTTTGTTCCAACACACCACCGATCGCAACATCTGATGCATCGACCGTCAGAGTTAGGGGGGCATCACTGATAGGAAATGACAAAGACAATGCACTATTGATAGCATTTTTGGCATTGTCGAACGCCTGTAAACTATCGCTACACCATACCAATTTCGTTACCTTGCGTTTGTGTGTGATCATAGCGTGTAGAGGAGCAAGAACACTGGCACAGTTTTTAATGACTTGTGGTAATAATTTACCAAACCTAGAAACCGACGTAACTCACGCTGATTATTTGGCATAGGGTAATTTTTTATCACTTCACACTTGTCCTGAAGGGGGGTAATTCCGTGCTGCGCGAAATCGTGTGACCAAGAAATTCCAAGGTTGGCTGTGCAAACACACACTTAGATGCATTAATAGTAACACCGTATTGTTCTAAGCGTTGAAAGAGGAGTGAAAGATGTTCCTTATGTTCCTCTTCCGTTGAGCTGGCCACAAGCAAATCATCGATGTAGGCATAAACAAAGTCTAAGCCTCTGTGACCTCATCTATAAACCTCTGAAAGGTTTGCGCAGCATTCCGTAGCCCGACGGCATCTTCACAATTCGAATAACCCAAATGGTGTACAAACTGCAGTCTTGGGAATATCCGAAGGCTCTACGGGAATGTGGTGAAAGCCTTAACGAGGTCTATTTTACTGAAGATAGATTTGCCGTGGAGAGAGAAGTAAAGTCTTGGACATTTGGTACCGGATATCGGTCCGGGATGGTTGTCGAATTCAAAAACCGGTAATCCCCACATGGTCTCCAGTCTCCTGACTTCTTCTGGACCAGGTGTAGGGGAGAGGACCAACTGCTTTTGGAAGGTCTTATTATCCCAAGATCCAGCATAAGCTGGAATTCCGATTTGGCAGCTTTCAGTTTGTCCGGGCAAGACGTCTGGGTTTTGCAACACAGGGGGATCTTTTGTTGTAATGTGATGGGTAATGGTGTGCTTAATGGTATCACCCATCTGCATCGGTTGAAGAATTCCTGGATATCGCTGGAAAAGGCACTGGTACATGGAATTAGGGGGAACGAGGGAAAGTGCAGAGTTCGAGGCGTCCGGAAGGGCAACTGTTTGGCAAGAACAGAAGCAGTGTGGCCTGGTCGCATAAGCGTCGCTTGTCAAGATCCACCAGGAGTTTGAAATGCTGAGGAAGTCAGCGCCGATTATGGCCGCACTTGAGCACAGATGAAAATCCACTTGAAGGATCGGTGAAGGCCCAAGTTTAGTTCACGCGACTGAGTACCGTACGTGGGTATGCGTGAACCGTTAGCAGCGTATAGAGCGGAGATTCCGAGTGCGTATGACCAGATTTTTGAGGGAATACACTGACTGACGCTCCGGTATCGACCAGAATTGATACCAGAGTTCCTGTCCTTTATGAATAACAGGTTGGCAGTGCGAGTACTAGACCCATTAGGACTCGCTGCTGGGTTTTCCGACGAAAATTGCAAGGGGAGATGCACTTCCTAGCCTTCTTTCCAAATTTCGAGTGGTAGAAGCAGATCTTCCCGGAACTCGAACGATGCCTCTTCATAAATCTTGACCGAGAATGGCTTCTTTGCCGTTGATTTTGTAGCAGAGAACAAACGTGGTTGAGTCGTTGACTTAACTCTTTCACTTTCAACTCCAGTTCCGATTGTGTGTTCACGTTGTTGACCGGAGCTGTGTCAATCTCCACTACTTTGTCGGCAGTTTCTGCTAGTTTATCAACTGGAGTAGCAGGATCCATAGTGGCCAAGACACGCTGAGCTGATGGAGGAAGTTTCTGCAAGAACAACTGTCTAAAGATGTCCTTATCGAAGGTTTGTGCGCGTTCGCCTAGAGCGCACTGCATAGCCCTCAGCATTTGAGTGGGCTTACGGTCTCCAAGTTCTTCTTTTGAGATTAACTGATGTAGTTTCTCACGCTCGGAGACAGTGGTGCGGCGCAGGATGGCAGACTTCAGATCGTTGTATGGGTCCTCACTCGTGGAAGGAGATACGATGACGTCACGGACTTCAGAGATGATGCTCGCTGGTAGAGAGGACAAAACATGATCGTATTTCGTCCTGCTAGCGGTGATCCTTCCAAGTTGAATTGTGATTCCACTTGGTGGAACCAAATAAATGGATCACCCGGCAGAAGACGGGGAGCTTTACGCTCAAGTGGGAGATGGCACCAGCGTCGTCAGGCATCTTCTCCTATGCTTGCTGACGTACAAGCAAGACGACAAGTTCCCAACGAAGGAGTGGAGGTTGAGACGAGCGCAGGCACAGAGCGCACGGGCAGGGGTGAGGGCAGAGGGCACGAGCGACATTACAGTCTGATCCTAGTCGCTCGGGTGAAGGGGGTGATGGGCACGAGCGACATTACAGTCTGATCCTAGTCGCTCGGGTGAAGGGGGTGATGGGCACGAACGACGTTACAGTCTAGTCCTAGTCGCTCGGGTGAAGGGGGTGATGGGCACGAACGACGTTACAGTCTAGTCCTAGTCATTCGGGTAAAAGGGGTAATCCAGCTCCGGGGTCATCAATTGTTGGTTTACGTCGTCGTCGTCGTTGGCCTAGGCAAGCTACGGCTTGGGACCGTACGCATCTATCCGGTATAGGTTAACCTGGATGATGTAGCCATAAGCACTGCCGCTAGTTAAGTGCCAACCAGTGATTATCTCACTAGCCGTATTGAGTCCGTTAGGCGAAACTACGACAGTACCAAAGGTGGAAAATATAACCTTTGGTTTTCTATTGTTTATTTGTAAAATGGACATGGCATTAGATTAAAATAAATATTTGAATATAAATAATTAACTGACAATTGTGATATATAATTAATTATGTTTACATACAATAAAATAATATAGTATACATAAAATTAGTATTAATGTGGTTCACAATTGAATTATAATGGGGTAACTAATTTAAAATGAATTTATACTATTCCGAAATTCAAGACGGTAAAATTAACATTTAACTTGAAACTAAAATAAGAGTATTCACTACAGTCATTCAAGATTTCCATTCTTGATTCCTTTTATCTTCACTGATGTAACACGCTCTTTCGTCTATGAATTTCTTTTGACTTGATCAATTTCAAGGATTGTTGTGCTTGCCTCTCTCATGTCACCTTTGGCAACCTTCACACACACACACACACACACACACACACACACACACACATATATATATAATATGTAAAACCCCTGAGTGTTTGATTTATTTATGGGCAAAAAGAGATTTTGCATCATTCATTTAAAAAGTGAACTACAATCAGAAAGCCGAATTAAGATTTGTTTTGAGACTTTCCCATTTATGATTAATAGAACGTTCCCCCATTTCTTAGATTTACAGGTTAAAATTGGACATTTCGGGGCATCATATTTTTTTTATTCACCCCAAAGCCTGGAAAAATTGTATTCTGCATTCCCATAGGTCTAACCGATTCATTAAGAGAATGTGACCCACTGTGTGTTGTGGGATTTTGACTTCGTGTCAAATACTTTTATTATTTAGCCGTTCAGTATGTTTTTGGAATATGTATCTCTGTTAGTGCACAATAATTGATGATCTTCCAAGTGGTTCCAACTCCGAAGTTTCTTTGCTGAATAATGATAAATTGCGCAACATTTACCACCTACGTCCTAATTCAAGCACCGCGTTTGGAGTGCGTGAATAATAACTGGAGCCACGCCATTACACGCAACAATTTTTATTACATATAAACTTCGCTGAAGCGAATACGCGTACTGCGAGCCATTTTTTGCATTAGTTTGGAATAGTATTTTTATTGAAATTTGCTATTACCATTCTCCCTTTTTAGTCGCGTTCCCTTTGGTAACGTATTATGGTATCACGACTACCCCGATCGTTGAGAGGATGTAGGATTAATGGAAGAAGGAAGGGAGCTCACCCGTCTTTAAATAAGGAAAGACGAAAGACATCCTCTTAATGAAAGAATAGACTGTTTTCTGCTCGTCCGCGTAAAGTCGTAAAGTAAAGTTAGTCTTGCCCTGACCGCAGCCCCGTAAGGTTGGGCACTGCCACTGAGCTTATATCTCAGTCCGTTTGACGTTTGTGTTGTGACTGCGGGGAAATTAACCGTGATTAAAATAACTGTTTTCATTATTTTATTTTGAATTTATGTTCGTGCACACTTTATTCGCTCGTATAATTTTGTATTTAAACATCTCCATTGAAGTTATTCGCGATTAGAATTGTTGATTATAGTTACCACTTATACGCGGATGAAGGCGCTTATATTAAAAGTTTCTTGGAAAAAAGTTTTATAGCTAATTGATGAATTATAAAAGGATTTATGATGTTTTTTGTTTTTAAGATTATAATTAAAATAAATTGCTCGTTTAACTTTGTCAGAAATTTACTTCCGCTTTTGAGACGACGGCAATAAATTTCATTTATTCAGTCCGTTTGTCTACTTCTTAAATTTATATATATAAGCCCTTATATTATTAGACGAAGCAATAAATAACTGAATATACTTTAATATCCAGTATTTGTATTGATTTCCTCTCGGCTAAAATGGAGTAATTTCGCGCGACAGTATCTAACGCTAATAATACTTTGCTCATTGAAATATAAATTTATTCCCAGTGAAATTTTAAAGAACGGACATTATTATATACGGGCGTCATGTTCGAGCTAAATAAGTAAATTATCATTCCACCCTTTCATTTTGAGTCTCGGAATAGAGGCCGGATATTATTCATTCATTCGTCACCAGCCGATTTTGTTTAGATTATGTTCGTCGTGCCTTCCACAGCCGCCATTAAAGTTTAAAAGTGCCATATAAAGTGCTGTTATTAATAGTTTCATTCCTAATTGCAGAATTATTTTTGTTTTTCATAAAATATAAAAGGAGAAAATAAATTTAGGTCAAAGCTGTTTTTCTCCCTAAAGTAACTGTTCTGAGGTTGAATTCAAGAATTTCAAATAGGAAATAAGTTTGATTTGGTTGAAAAATAATTGGTTGGTCGGTGAATGCTTCAATGCCCGCGCGAAGTCAGTCGGAGAGTTCCGAACCCCCTTCGCGGCTGACGCATCACGCTCGATACTCCGTTTCGGGCACGACCGTCGGCATCACCAACGAGCCCAAAATGCCCAACGAAGACGTCCTCGCCCGCCTCGATGCCCTTTTTCTCGACGTCAAACAACGTCGCGAAGAAGAAGTACGCAAGAAGTATTCTTACCTTGATTCTCTCAAGCGCGTTGATCCCCACAAGGAAACTGCCAAGGATCGAAGGAGCACCGCCACACGAGAGAGAAAAGGTAGTGCCACGGTAGAAAGAAAGGGCAACTCTTCCGGGGGAAGAAGGGGGAGTTCGGTGGGGGATCGTCGTAGTAGTCCGGGCGACCGTCGCTGGAGCACGACCACTGACCGTTTAAGCAGTGACCGTTTTTCCAATGCTAACGGATCTGTATCGGACTACAAAGGCTCCTACAACTCCCTCGACCGTCGCAGGAGTTCCAGTTCGAGCTCTCCCTTAAGCAAAGGAGGAGCTGCGAACAACGTTCCCCGCATAGGGAGCCAGTCGGGGGCGGAACCCAGGAGGACCTCAAACAACCCCAGAAACAACGAGAAGCGCCTCAGCCTCAATGGAGTAAACACCTACAGCGGGAAGCGAGGAAGCGTCTCCGATACCCTTGATGGAGAGAGGGGCCTAAGCGGTTTCCAGAAGGGGAGATCCCCGGACAACGGAGCTGTGAGTAACTCAGTCCCGCGACGCAGCTCCTCCCATCAGAAGGAATCTGGGGAGCCTCTCTCGATGAGCGGTTATAGGAGGGATTCTTTGGACGTGGAGAAGCTTCTGGGGACGAGGCGTCTTTCCTATTACGATTCGAGCATTCTGGAGGAGAACGAAACGTTAACGTCGTCGTCGTCGTCTCCGCCGTTAAGGAAGACCCCTTCCACCCAACACACCGTCCGTTTTTCCCCTCCCCCCAACAGCTCCCTCTCCCCACGGCAATCCCCTTCTCGCTCTTCCCCATCAAGGTCATCCCCTTCGAGGTCCTCTCCTTCTCGTTCTACGCCTTCGAGGGCTACCCCGCCGCGTCCCCTGAGTTTCGGCCGAATACGGAGGCCCTCTGATTTGGACCCTGGCCCCCTCGACCGTCTATTCGAGCAACAAGAGGGGGTCACGCAGTACTGTAGGCAAAGCGATCACAACATTACGGGTCTCAAGGTGAGTGTCATCAAAGTGAATAATTGAATTGGCGATCAATTGTTCGCAGTCATTCAAATGGGACGAGTTATTCGGGTGACGCTAATCCACTTTTATACTCGGATATCTTTTTATCCGAAGTTTTATCGCTTTCAATTCAATCTTACTCTCCCATTTGGTAATTCTTCGCTATGCCAGCCATACATAATGGCTTGTACGCTGTGCCAGCCATACATAATAGCTTTCACGCTATGCCAGCCATATATAATAGCTTTTACGCTATGCCAGCCATACCTAATAGCTTTTACGCTATACCAACCGTACTTCAGAATTGTATGAAGCGGCGATAAACTGAAATTGTTGACCATTTAAGAACTAATTAAGAAATAGGACTGACATTCGTTGAAGTTGGTTGATTGTCCAAAGTTTTAGTCGCCCTCCTTATGAAGGTAAAATATGCGTTCACTCGTGAATATATTTCAAGTACAAGTATTAACGGGTGACGCACAACGAGGAAGTAAGAAAGAATTTGCTCCAAACAGTTTTGATCTACGGAATTGGCGCATCTCGTTTCCATTTTGTTTGTGGTTTTTTATGAGGAAGCTTTCTCTGAACAGCTTTAGTTCAGAGAAAGTTTATCTTTTTTTAATTCATTTGTGCGTAACTTACTGTTAAGAATGGCGTGTGTTGCTCTTTGTTAAGAGAAACTACAGTTTCTAGTTTCTACCTTTAATAGCATTCCTTATTTATGGCAAGCAAAATTTATGAAGGATTTTATATATATATATATATATATATATATATTATATATATATGTGTGTGTGTGTGTGTGTGTGTATAACTTCCTGTTATTCATACCAAAGATCACCTGCGGTTCTGAGTGGTTAAAAGTAAGATAAAAGGGTTAGCGGGCCCCCCTCGGGTACTATGTGTGCGTGCGTCGGTGCGCTTCATTTTTTTCGTCATATAAGCGTTCTTTTTCTCATAGCTGTGTGTGTGTGTGTGTGTGTGTGTGTGTGTGTGTGTGTGTGTACACTTATTGAATGGAAAGAAGTAAAAGTGGTTTTACGTGTGTTTGATCGGGTCGTGACTCGTCGTGACATGAGAATCGGTGAGGGTTTGTTTATTCCATATTGAGACGACGTCATTTTTGCTTAGTCATCCGAGTCTCGCTCTCGTTCCGTCCGTCTGTCCGTCCGTCCGTCCGTTTGTGTATTTGTTGTCTTGTTTCTCGCGGTGCGCGAACAGTGTTGGAAAAAGTGTTGCGCGTGTGGCGCATCAGAACTTCCTCCCTCGCTCACCTATTCAAACGTCGTGTAACTGCGTTCAATTTCCATTTGTTATTCTTTCGTTTGTGTGTGAAGCGGATAAGTGTTATATAACGTGTTGTCATTACTTAAGTGTTATTGTGTTGTGACGCGATTATGAAAATAAGATCGAATAATTCACATTAATGTCACTTTCATCACATTGATTTCAATCCTTTTACCCACTGCTTTATTCATCTCATCCTTGGCTATCTTTCAATATTTTTTATCATTCTACACACACACACACACACACACACATATTTATAGTATGAATTGTACTAGCTATTTTTGCAGTTGTTGTCGTCATTATCGTTGTTCCTTTTTTATTTGATTTTTAGCATTTTTATTGTTATTATTTATTATTATTTATTATTATTTATTATTTATTATTATTATTGTAAGAATTTGCTTATCACGCCAATCTTATAATATAACAGATGTTTCGTTTTCAATTGTTTTGATTACGGCGTTTCGTTCGTCATTGCACGCCTTTTTCTTCTCCAAATGGCACGCAAAGGAACACGAGTAATAACCCTCGATTGAGCTTCGTCCGCGAAGCCTTTTCGTATAAAGCGGTAATTCCTTTTCTATTACGACGGCCAGCTAACTCGCGCACAGAGCGAAGCTATTTCAATAACAGCAGTTTACTCTTACGTTCTACGCATGATACAATGCCGTTCTCACTGATAAAACATTCCAGTCTCGTTGGCAGAACGCTTTAATTTAGGTTTAAAATGCATATCAGTGTTTCGTTGTTCGCAGTACAAGCAGAACGTACTGTAACCGGTTTGGGAAGTCTTTTAATTCGGGTTTAGTGACATGTTATTCACTATTTTCTCGCTCTCTGATCGCCCTTTTATAACGTGGAATAACTGCAAATTTTAATTTTAAATTGGCTCACTAATTATTATAAATACTTTGCGAGTGAAAGTTCTATTTCGTAGTGCATACCTTTATTTTTATTATTATTATTATTATTATTATTATTAACCTTTGGATTAAAAAATGGTTTCGACTAACTCCTTCCTTTATCATATCTTCAAAACTTTTCTTTGTATGATAAACTGGCATTGCATTTGGTATATTGTCGCTCAACACTAAACATTCGATTTATTAATCTTGATTCTTCGGGATCTAGTGTGTGAACTGCATCATGAAATTAGGACATACGTCCGTAGTAGGTCAGGAAACACCGACTTAATAACTCTTATTAATTGGAGATCTTTTACCTTTGGATCAGATTCAATGGAAGCCAGTCAGCGCGCATGTATGGTTGTAGAAATCTGAACTTTTTAATTAAAGGAACGCGAATTTTCTTTAGGAAAATCGGTTCTGACGTCACTCGCGTAAATTTTATGTGGGCTTCGAAAAATCTCGCGAAATATTTAGTTTTACTCTCTTAATTTTGAAGCTAAGAGAATGTACATCGAATGATTAATTGGTTAAACGGCGCCATTATACTCGTAGCTTCGGGGCGGAGGTTAAATACATTGCTTCGGTTTTGGCCCGTACAGATTTAGTTAATTACATAAGCATTTTTAAAACTTTAATCTCCGTAAATCGTAATATAGTAATAATATACGATCGGGTTTTAATTAATGGATTTCGTGCAGTTTCGTTTAGAAATATATATTTGGAAAGGTGGAATGAAATATGAAGGTAGAACGGGACTCGCATGGCTTCGAAAGATGTCAGAAATCGTGCGAAAGTTGGGTTTACGGACGTGGTAATCGTGCCACTGTGTAAAGTCAGAAGTGCATACACATTTAAAAACCCGTTTCCCGCTCTGAATCGGGTGGCCACGACCCTTTAAACTCGGGACCGGATAAGCGCGCGAAGATATACAAGAATCACTACCTCAGTGTTGAGCGGGTAAACTTATATTTTTAAAAGCATATTCACAGTCCGCGTTATTTTACGCGTACGTGAGGAGGGCCAGAAACTGAAACGGTACTCGGACGAAATAACGCGGCCCATTATGGTTACTGCCGCATTGTCAGCATTATTGATAGCACTATCGAGAGTCGAACCCCCGACTTCAGTGTCTTCAGTTCGTTTAAAGGGGAACTGCGTTACCCATTTAGCTACGGACGCTATTGTACATTTTGCACGGAGGTGTACCGAATGTTCGGCCAAAATTCGGTATTCGGCCTGTTTGGACACTAACCCAACATTCCTCGCATGATTAATTTTTAATTCAAATTTTAAGTTGCATTTATTTCATTGTTTAATTCGTTAGGCTAATAATAAAAATGTACCGTAAACCCGAATGACTTCAAACACGGGGTGACTTCGGACAAAATCTGAGTAAAACGCTTTACTATTAAATAGTTCCTAAATGAAATAAGTAAACAATTCTCTCTCCGCATCAAAGCATTCCTCTCCTATTTCTTCTTCTTATTTCATTTACGGTACGGTACAGTCCTGTCAACAAACGGTAATGAGACGAAAACCAATCGTATTTTTTCTTTAAAACATTAGCATTTTCATTTCTTATAATTTAATTAATGACTTAAATAAAATGCGGAGTACCTCTTTACTCGATTTTACGAGGTTGTTCAAAAAGTAATTTTGCAAGGTGTTCTGAAGAAACTGTTTTATTACAAGGCAAGTAATTATTACAAGTATTTCAACAACAACAACAACAACAACAACTTACTACTTTTCTATATAATCACTAAACCAGGGTTGGTTGATTTAAATCAAATTATTATTTTTTTTTTAAATCACTGATTTAAATCAATATATGAATTAAAAAAAATGATAAAACGCGAAAACTACTAATTAATTACTACAGTATAGGTAATACATAAAGAATGGTAATGAACTTTGCTGTTTATTTTTCAGTAAAACGAGGTTATAGAATTTACCTATAGCTCTATTGATTATTGTGACAAATTAAGATATCCGTGTTAACCTTTTTTTAAACATTAATTAAAATCCTAATAGCTACTGGCCTAAAGTGAATAAACATTTGTAGAACATATTTATTATTTCTATAAAGCATCAATAATTAATTTCAATTTTTATTCCACTGATTTGATCTAGAAATGAAATATTTGTTTTATAAGACATTTAGGGTCATCTGGTCGTGATAGTTTAATTTCTAAATTACGAAAGAAAAGTACAGTATACCTCTTGAGCCCTAATGCTGAGTGAAAGTTTTGAAAAGGAATACTAATTTTGCGGCTTTTTGCAGCTCAAATTAAATAAATTGATTTTATACAGTGTAGTGTATAACGGTAATGAGAAATTAGAAATTGGATATATATTATAAAAATAAGAAAAGGAAAAACAGAGAGGTATAACATCTTTAGCATTCCATATATAGAAATTATTATCGTAATATAGTAAGAATCCCCTTTTGACTGTTAGTGTCGCCCTTGGTTTACTCATACTCGCATGGTGCTCATTGCAACAGCTATTGCACTTTAGGCCTAGAATAAATCTTAGATATATTCACAAACTGGCACCTTCCGCATATTGCAAAGGTGCAATTTCTTATCCAACCTCGAAGACGACTTAGTTGTTTAAATAGCTAATACAATAGTTTGCTTCAGTTACTTCATGTTATTAGTGCTACAGGAACTTGTAGGAATGAAAAGGATCTTTTTTGACTTGTTTCAGTGTATCTTGGACATGGAGGAAAAATCAAATAAATCTGATTTTTTTTTCTATTTAAAAAAAAAAAATCACCAGATTCAAACATTTGTCGTAGCGTGAGACAAGCTTTCCGATGCCGGTCGAGTGAAATGTAGGGTCCTTAGTTTTCAACCAGTTTCGTACGACCGCTTCTGCATCAGGATCGGTTTGAAATTGTTTACCTCCGAGGTGTTCCTTAAGGGCTGGAAACAAATTGAAGTCGCTTGGTGCAAGGTCAGGACTAAGGGGGGATGACCCATGACTTCCCAGTGGAACGATTCCAAACGTTGGCGTGTTTGATGTGTAGTGTGAGGGCGTGCATTGTCATAGAAGGACACCACACCCGCAGTAAACAACCTGGGATGTTTTCTTCTGATAGCCGTGGGATGTTGCTATAAAGTTTCACAATAAGAAGTGGCATTTATTGTTGCCCCTTTTTGCACGAATTCAACATGCAAAACGCCTTGATGGTCCCAAAAAATCGTTGCTATCACCTTACCAGGTGATGGTGCAATCAGTTGTCACAGTGCTCTTAAGGAAATGCGAACCTTTAGCCGAATACAGCTGAAGAAAGGAAAGACTGCGAGCCATTCTCCGAATCTTGTGATTATTCGTTAACATTATTAATGGTTAAAATATTGTACTACCAACATCATTATTGTACTATGCAAAATGTACTGGTAATTATTAACCTTGTAAACTTACTTTTTGAACAACCCTCGTACATTCTCCAATAGGATTAATATATTAATTAGTATATTTATTAATAAATATATATTAATATTTACTTTTGATTTAAATAAACCTTTTTTTTTTAATTTATAATCGAATTCGATAGATTAGGTATCCGGTTAGCTGTTAAACCAAATCAAGGTTCGGTAGAACTCTACTTCTTTATCACAATGTTATAGACCCACCTGCCTATGATGAGTAACACGCTACGCATGCGAATTAATCTCGCCAGACTGAGCAAACTCGTGATTGCTCATTTCTCGTCTTTGGGAACGTTGGTCCGTGTTAAAAGTTGTTTTAAGACAAAACGAGGAAGTGAATTACCATAGAATCCGTTGCTCTATTTTATTAATATAAATGGAACAGCGAACTGGAACAATCGTAAAATGCTCGCGGGGTTTAACTCTGTTTCTTGCCATTCATCCCCAGTTTTTGGAAAGCACCAATAAAATATTACGTAAATGATGATCGAAACAATTGCGAGATAAAAATGTGGGGACAAATGATAAATGAACACTCGACTAGCTTTCACACTAAGGAAAGTCATCACGTAATTGAGAGAAAGTTAATAAAAAAATGATAAAACTCGAAGTCTGCAGATTTATGGGTAACATTAATATACTAAAATCATGTTCTTTAATCGCTCGTGAATAAAGCCTATTTTAAGAAATCTTAAATATTTACTCAAATTCTTACTTTCATTCTGCTCGTCCGATCTTGGTCTGGCTCAGTATAAATCACTGATCATCTACTACATTATTATTGGAGAACAATTCCAGTTGCATATAATCAAAATAAAAGCTCTGTAGACAAAAATTTGGGTTCTCATTGTTTCCATCTTAGGGTCTTGTCCCTTCTGATTTCACGGATTGTATTAAGTCCCATCGTGGGACCCCCAAAACAAAAATAATCCTAACTCATTTGGACCAATTATGACATAACTTATTTAGGATTACTGCAGCTGCTTCTTGGTTTCTGTAAATATGAGAGTGCAATAAAGTAAAACGTAGAAATATGTCTTTTACCCCAAACTGGGGGAATCTCAATTCTCTATCGGATGATTTGACAAAATCTTGAAAAACTGCGTGTGGGAAAGGCGAGTAAAAATGCCCGATAATGTTACCTAATTAGCAAACAAAAAACGAGCAGGGGGTCATCTTACCAATAATTTTCTGGTATTTTTACTTTGTTTAACCAATTACAAGCTGCGAAAAACAAATATAAACATCTAATTTCAACGTTATATATAGTATTTTGTCACCTTTACGAGAGTTTTTATATTGGTAGACAAAAAAAAGCTCGTCATTTTTAATCTACGCAACAGTGACAGTTTGCTTGGGGGCTCGATTAATTTGAGATATTCAAAATAATGGAAGATGGCCAACGAATTTTCACGCGCAGTTTAGAAATCATTTGTGATTTTTTTTTTCTTCTTATTATCCAGTAAATAAATTTTACTTACAAAAGGCTTTTAGTATATTGATCATTTCTTTTCAATGAACATTTTTTCATTCGAGGCCCAAGTTTCAAAACTGGGCTTTGTCAGAGTTTGGAACAACGATTATATATCGTAGAAGTGAAGGTTGACCGCGACTTTACGAAGTTTTTAGTTAAAAAAAATAATACGAACATTACTTTTCTCGTGTGTATGTTAGAGAGAAAAAAAAATATATATATATAGGTATTCCTAAATCGCCAAATTTCTCCTACATTTTCGTCGGTGAACATTGAAGTTACATGTGATTTTTTTTTTAAATTTTTTCAAATTTGTAATCACTTATGCTCGCGTTAAAGTAGGGTGGGGTTCCATTAAAAAGTTGAGTGCGCTTTTTTTCACCGTATTTAATGATTATTTTTTCGAATTTCACTCGCGTCAGGATTTCAATTAAAAAACTCAAAATCAAATTACTACTACTTCATGCTACCTCAGGATTTTACGCAAGCAAATTAAACCAAAAAACATGTACAACAAAGTAGTAGTAGTTATTTTCCGTGTGGAAGGAAAGTGATACAAAATATAGCGCCGAATAGCTCTGAGCGTAACTTTTAGCGATATATACAGTATATAGTGGCGCTCATAAAATATTCGTACAGAGAAATATTTCGGTTATATTAGTCCTTATCTTCCGTACCATGCATAGAATAGTTACGAAAAGTTTACCGTTCATTTTGAAAAATTCAACAGATAAAACCATCAGTTCAACTCCAACATAGTGTATAATGGAAAACATCAAAGAATTTGAGGAAAATAAAAAAAAGTTCCAAAGAAAATTGTTTTAATTCATTCAGATTCGAAGAGTTTCTCTCGCGGACACCTTTTTTCAAATCAAATCATAAATTCTTGATTAAATTGAGATTTGGACTTGACTGAGCCACTCGAAGAACTTGAAATTCTTTTCTTCATTCCATTTCATGGTGGTCTTGCTTTTATGTTTGGGATCATTATCTTGTTGCGGTATCCAGTTGCGACCAGGGCCGGATTTACCCTATCTGCTGCCCCTAGGCCAAGTTTTCAGAGCCAACCCACCCATACCAAAACTCCACCTTATTATAAAATGAATAGATGCTGTAAGTTTACCAGCATTACGGACGTGATTTACGAGCACGGAAGTATATTGAATTAAAATGTTTATAAAAAGCTCTACTGACCTAATATTTATTATGACAATGCCTCACAAACAAAAATAAATTTAACGAGATTATTGTTAGTCCCCGACTCCACTGCCCTATCCTATCCACATTGTAATTGCGTGTACCGTAACAATAACTAATTGGATCACATTTGAGACCCGGTCCCATAATATTACGCTGGATGTCACTCGCGACCCATTCGTGACTCCCGAAATGAAGGCAATACATTTTCTTCTAAAATTTCCTGATATTTCTTCGAATTCAAGATTCCATTGATGATGACGAGCTTTCCTGGACCAGAATCACTGAAGCATTCCCAAAGAAGGAAACCCACCACTACCACGTTTATCCGTAAGAAGGATGTTTTTTCTTCGAATGCAGTACGTATTTGATTTCCGCCAAGCATACCGTTGCTCGCTCCCGAATAATTTGATTTTGGTCTCGTCTGTCCAGAGATTTTTCTTCAAAAATGCAAATCCATCATTTTGATGATCCTTGGCATACTTTAACCCTTTGAGGACCAAGGGCCATATTTGTCCCAACGGAAATAATAATAATATAAATTGTACAATGATGCAACGTTTCTCCAAATACATCTGCTGCTGACAGATTCGAACTCTGTAGATATACTGATGGTGCTCATGAAGAATCATATGTATAAGTATTCATTAAATGTATGCCTTCTATTATAGTTATTGAATTTTACCCTTTTTGCTACGTTTTCACTGAAATAGATAAGGACTTTATAAACACCCTGTACATATAAAAGCAAACATTGTGTCTCGCTTTCAAACGCTTTCGTCCTCCATGCTGTTGATTCAGGTAAACCGCGATCTCCAACTCTCGCAATTAACGTCTCACCTTTCTCTAATTATTTTTTGTAGATTTCCCTCGTTGTATTCGACGAATATTATACTTTTTTGTTTGCTGCTCTGTCGCGGAGAGAGTGATTCAGTTTTCAAACTTTTGTATTTACGAAGCCTTGAAAAACCTCATATTTCATTAACATCTTTTATTGAAATTAACTTTTTGTTACAACTTTAAGTATTCAGTTTCACTGTTAACTTCCACAACTTATATCTATACACACACACACACCTCGTTTGGGTTGCGTGCGTTAGTCTCTCTTCACAAGAAGGTCAAGCTGGTGGCCCCGCCTCTAGTCCTAGCTTGGTGGAGGAGCGAGTTGCTCTCGCGCGCTCCACCGCACATAGCCAGGTACACCCGGCTCATCTGGTACCGTCCTGAGCCAGTCATTTAGTCTTCTCTTGAAGACTTCAACTTTGACCCCTGTAACGTTTCTGAGGTCCTTTGGAAGCTGGTTAAGAAGTCTTGGCCCCCTGACAACCAAGCTATTTTCCTTCAGAGTTGAGGAGGTCCCTTGACTGGCCTTTAATTTGGGAACACTACACATTCTGCCTTTCCTATTTTCTAGCGTTGTTTGGATGGTAATTAGGTTTGGTACCAGTTTTTCGATCATTTTTCATATGTAGATTATGGTGTACCCCTCTCTCTCCTTCTTTCCAGGGAGTACAGATTTAGTTTATGTAGTCTTTCTCAGTAGTTGAGTTCTTGGCAGCTATCAGTCTTGGCTGTGAAATGTGTGCGCATTTCTTCTAGTTTATTAATTTCTTCCTTTTTATATGGGCACGTCAAAACTGAGCAATATTCAAGTTTGGTATGATCAGTGTTCTCAGCAGGGAAATAATTACTGTCTTGTCTCTCCTTCTGAACGTTCTTAGTACCTGTCCCGCGACTCTTTTTGCTTTGTTTATTGTTACCTGATTTTGTGTCTCGAATTTGGCATCATCGGTCATTATTACCCCCAAGTCGACCGCTTTTGTGCTTCTCTGAATTTCCTGTCTATCTGGAGCATAATATGCAGTCTGTTTAAGTTCCTAATTTCTACCGTATCTCAAGAGCTGAAATTTCTCGGTGTTAAATGTCATGTTGTTGTCTTCTGACCATGTGTATATTTTGTTCGTGTCCCTTCTGCAAGGCCTCCACTTCATTTGCATCGCTGATTTTTCTGCTGATCTTTGTATCGTCTGCAATGGATGTTACTATACTGTTGCTGTTTACTCCACTGTCTATGTCTGTTAACATGATAATGAACAGGAGTGGGGCCAGCACTTGTACTTTGTGGTACTGAGCTGCGTACTTTTTATTCTGATAATGATACACCTTGAATTTTAACGACCTGTAGTCGTTCTCTGAGGAAGTTGTAGATCCATTTTCCCACTGCCTGTTATTCCTGTGTGTTTCATTTTATGTGCTATTATACCATGATCGCATTTGTCGAAAGCTTTAGCAAAATCCGTGTATATGACATTGATGTCATAGTTTTCATTGCCTTCAAGTGCATCTAGGATATTGTTATAATACTCTATAAGTTGTGATAGGCATGATCTTCCTGATCGAAATCCGTGCTGATTTTCGTTGAATCTTTCCAGTGTCTCCAAGAAGTCAGATTTTCTGTCTGACGACTATTCTTTCAAATATTTTGGTGAGGCGGGACGTCAATGACACTGGTCTATAGTTCTTTGCTTGAGATCTATCCCCACCCCATTTTTATATATAGGGACAATGTTCGCTCTTTTCAAGATGCTGGTATTTCCCCAGTGTCTTTGGATCTTTTCCGTATCTAGTATAAGGGTGTAGCTATTTCATTTTTAGTTTTTAATTAATAGTGCGTTTCATTTGTCCGGACCTGCAGCTGAATGTGATTTCATTTGTCTTATAACTCTCGCTACATCTTCTGGTGTAAAATCAAAGTTTGTTATATATTCTCTTTGCAATTTCTCTTCGAAGAATATATATATATACCTCAGTGGTGTAGTGGTTAGCCTCGCTGACTACGAATCCATCGGTCCTGGGTTCGAGACCCGGTGACGGCAGCCGGCGCGCAGCAAAACCCAGCTGTTCTTCCTTCCACACAATAAAGCAAGTGGTTCGTAGATAAATGGGTGGCCTAGTGGTTAAGACGCTGGGCTGTTGGTGGGGCGTGGTTCGGATTCCACGTTAAACTGTAGGTCTAAGGTGGAGTGAAAAGCTTGACCTTCGTCAGAATGAACAATTCCGGCGGAAGCTAACCAAAGGTTACCAGAAGTTACACGCATGAGCACACGTGGTTTTTTATGAAACAAAAATACCTCCACCAGGATTCGAACCTGGGACTTCCTGAGTAAGAGACGCTTCCATGAAAGTTAACGTAACTTGTATAGTTAAACGACCTACAGAATATCGAACCTAACGCTTTCGTGTCCAGAGATGTTTTATGATATTAACCTTCGCACTCGAGGTAATAGCAACATTTAATTCAAATATCTCATATATACAGGGTGTTTCAGGAGGAAAGGTCAATACTTCGAGAGGTGATAGTATCGGTCATTGTGAGAAAAAAAATTCATATGAACATGTGTCTAATTCTGAATGGTTACGGAGATAGAGCTGTTTGAATCTGATGCGCGCGCAGCTCTTCCTCCCCCTTCCCTCCCCTATAACCTTGAACCATGTAAGCTGTAATGTAAGCATGTAGCATAAGCCAATCGACAGCTGACTGTTGTGAGTGCATTGTTTGGTGTTTGAAGCAGTGTTAAGAATGCCACACACCTTCACACATGCCGAATATGCAGATATGGTGTATGTCTATGGTTTTTGCGATGGAAGTGCAACAGCTGCTGTTGCAGAATACCGTCGACGGTTTTCGAACCGCAGAATTCCGGATCGAAGTGTGTTTACCAGGGCTTTCAACACATTGCGTGAGATTGGTACATTTCCCAGCGCTCATGTTTCATCTGAACGTGAAGGTCAACAAGATGTGGATGAAGTGGAAAACATTCTTCAGTTGGTAGAGCGTAGTCCTACTACTAGCTCACGAAGAATTTCTACACGTCTCGGTGTACAACACACGAGAGTATGGCGAACATTACGTGAGGAAGGCTTGCATTCATATCGTGTACAACACCTTCAACCAGGAGACGCTGCCATGCGACTGGAATTTTGTCATTGGGTAAATGCTAATTGCCGATTGCTTCGATTAATACTGTTCACTAGAGTGTGCCACTTTTAATAAATGTTTGAAATTTTGAGGTGCAATATTCTCATGTGGTGATCCCTGCTATTTTATTGACCAATATGAAGTTTTAACCCATTCTGAAAATATTTGACCCCAGCTTGTGACGTCATCAGACCGATTTTTCATATGTATTTGGCCATAAAATCTTCATTTATTAACCGATTCGATTGATTCTGGTGTCAATTGATGCAGAATTGGAAATACGTTTTTTCATACCAAAACTAGCTTTTACTATAAGTGTTTGGTCGAAAACTCGGGTAATCTATAAAAATTAGACAAATTTGGTGCAATACAGGAGACATTGTGGGTGTGACCGCCACCCTGAAGCATCATCCCAGATCAGCTTCGCGGCAATGGGCCCATCTGAAAAGCATAATAATAAGAAATTTAGGCTTATTCCGATGGGTGGGAACAATTTTGAACATGTGAAAGTTGCAATAAACCTTTCGCAGAAACGGAATGGAAAGTCAAAATTGTCAATAACATGATCAAAACCCCATTTTTTTTAAATTTCCTTAAGCATACAAAAGTAATATAAAAAACATTCCTTTGAACCCTCCTTGCCAGTTTATTGCCAATTCGGTTGCCGTCGAAGACCCTGAAAAAGGAGAAATTGTTAATAATAATTCATAATATTAACCCAGATTAAATACTGAAAATATTTTAATGCATGAAACAGTATATAGAACACTTGCCTTTTATTTTTTCAAGTAGTTTCGCAAACTGCTCTTCTTGTAGATGTCTGGAAGAAGGCGTCTTTCATTTTCAACAAGTTGAAGGAGGAAATGGCGTTGCTGTTCATTAATGGTGAGGCTCTTAGCATAATCTTCAATAAGTTTCACCCCCCCCCCCCCTTCAGCCGTATCGTTTGTTACCTTCATGTCTCGCACGTAAGAAGCTAAGCGAATATAGTCCTCGTGTTTCTCCCATTCTTCTACTGGTCTTCTGAACCAATCCCCATTTGATTTAAAGAGCCTCAGAAACTGCCATGATTTTGGACCAGCAAGGTCGGAAAGCTTGGTTCCTTCCCTGAGTATAGGGAAGACTGGATGGCCAGTTTTCGTGTCATAAATCTTTTTCCCTGACTTTTTTAAGGCATTGGCAATCTTAGCCTTCTCTGCATTGTTGACCTTGTGCGAAAATAAGGAGAGTGGTATCACTTCTTCCACAAAGTACCACATTTGCCTATCAAGGGCTTTAAGACCTGCACCTGCCACTTCACTGTTATGTTTTTCATAGGTTTTCAGATCGTGATATAAGCTTAAATCATTAAAAGAAGAATCTGCGGCGTTGTCTGAATGTAGCCATGCTTTAGCGTAGAACAGTGCATTAAAAAGACATATCTGCTCAAGCATTTTCATTATATTCTCATCGTAACCAGCCTGGTATCCAAAAGCATACATTTTATAGGGTGACAGGACAATTGCGTCCTGGTCAAGTGCGTCCCTGGACAATTGCGTCCGGTTTTATTTCGTCCCGGACAATTGCGCACTTCCCCAACTACTATATGAAGTTTATTTATTAGAGAAGTGAATAGAAAGTTCATTGTGACTTCACCTACGCAATTGTCCAGGGACGCCAATGACGAGGGACGAGTATGTTTGTTATTGTAATTTTGTATGGGATATAATGCCCGGTTAGATTAATTGAATGCCCAGTTAGGTCAACTGTATGCCCTTGACGATTGGTTAGGTTAAGTTGTGATATTTTCGTCAAAACTAACGAAACTAACTTTATCTTAAGTGGACGTAACCCATAAAATTTGACAATGATGTTGCTGATGATGGATAAAGTTTTAGAGAACAGTTTCGAACAGAACTTATGAACATATAACAAGTTTAATAAGTTAAAATGAAAAGTATATTTGAAATTCCGATACTAACTTTCTATTCACTTCTCTAATAAATAAACTTCATATAGTAGTTGGAGAAGTGCGCAATTGTCCAGGGACGCCAATGACCGGGACGCATTTGTCCGGGAGGCACTTGACCAGGACGCAATTTTCCTAGTACCATTTTATAGGTATATAGGATTGCAGGCATCCATCGTGCACGATGAGCTGCTCCTGGACGGAGCCAACGTACTCCTTTTGGGGGTACTTCACCTAAAATTTGGATTGTCAACTCAGCGCATTCCCGATAATCACCACGTTTGAATGCATTCTCAGTCAGCAAATCGTTTAATGCATCTAAGACTTCTTGCCGTTTAGACCTTAGCTTTCTGTTCTTCATAATCTGGTGAAGTGTTTCCTCCAAATATTTCTACAAACACACTGTTGAGTATCCGCTCATATAGGTGATGCCGACAAGCAAGCCACAATACTTTCCTACATAGATATTCTTCAAGTCTCTTACAGGCTCCAGTATGGCGCCCTGAGTTGGAGCTTGTAGTGTCAAAAACAAACAATAACATGGCACTCTAAGTTCCACTTTTTGATCATATCAAAAGTTTCAGTAGCCTGCGACTCGCCACTAGTATTTGGGATTTCAGGAACAGCCAACAGCTTGCCCTCTTTGGCATTTGGGGCACCCGATACAAGCACGGCAAGTCTTTCCGATTTGCCTCCTGCTTTATCTGTTATCAACTTACTGTCCCAGTGGATGACCGAGAAAGGTGGGACAGTAAAATCCTCTTTTATTTGTCTTGATGCTTGATCTCGAACCATCTCTGCTGCACGCTTGGCAGAACTTTTAGATAAGGCCAGCTTGCTTAGATCCATTCCACAGGCAGAGGCTACTGCTGCCGTCATTGCTGTCCTCTGTCCCAAAGAGATGTTAAGGCGATCTGCCATGGAGGATACGTTTTCGGAACGAAACATTTTCTGTTTTTTGGGTGTGTTTTTAGGAACGGTGAATTCTTCATCGTTATCGTTGTCACTGCTGGACGTCGATGAAGAAGAATTGGCTTTCGATGGCGTTTCAAGTGCTTGGAATTTCTGCAGTGTCCTTTCTTTTTCTTCTCTCAAATTTTTTGTAGCTTCCTTTTCGTGTTATGTTTTTCATTACTTTTTTCTCGTAACGTTTGTCAACATTTCCCAGACAATATCTTCTCTCTGTCCTTTGATCCTCGAGAAATGTTATGTCTATCATTTTTTGATTTTCGTCTTTAACCGTGTCTTTTTTTATCTTATCTAAGGCGTCACTGGCCGCGATATCAAATAATTTCTCTAACTTCCTTGGAAAGTCTTTTTGTTTTTGCTCAAAATTAGGTTTACCTCTGTTACGAGCTAGTGAAGAACGCTCTTTTATCAAATCTTTGAGTTTGGCTTTAGGCAGAGGATTCTTTATTACATTTTTGGTAGGAATGCTTGCCATATCCCAGACGACCTTCACTTTCCTCAAAGCAATCGCAATCACTTCATCCTGAGAAGCATTTTGGTATTCTCATCTAGTTAAATAAATAAAATACTTCAACACATCACCATTGGATGGCAACATACTGCCTTTACCAGTTTTTATGTCATTCAAAAGTTTTCCAATAATAAGATCACTGGAATCATCACTGACATTTACTTCACTTCGTCTTAGCGAATAAGCATTATTATCCATAGTCTGAAAAGAAATACAAAAACATTAATAATTAAAATGCATTAATAACTACTAATAACAATTAATATTAATAAGTACAATAACATTAATAACTAAAGAACTTTAAATTCTGAATCAATTAACACAAGAATCATTCGAATCGGTTAATAAATAAGGATTTTATGGCCAAATATATATAGAAAATCGGTCTGATGTCGTTACAGGCTGGGGTCAAAATTTCAATGCCCCCGATCCGGGGTCAAATATTTTCAGAATGGGTGGTGCGGTATCATCGATGATCAGCTGATTGGCCCTGTTACTTTAGAGAATCGTCTTATAGGACAAAGTTACCTAGAATTTCTGCAAAATGAATTGCCAGGACTATTGGAGGATGTTCCTTTGGCTACACGCGCTGGTATGTACTTTCAGCACGACGGAGCTCCTCCACATTCTACCCATCTGGTGATGCAATACCTAAATCAAACTTTCCCTGGTCGATGGATCGGCCGCGGTGGTCCCATTCAATGGCCACCAAGGTCTCCAGACCTCTCTCCGTTAGATTATTGTTTGTGGGGGTGGATGAAAAGTCAAGTTTACAAAAGAAAGGTGGATACACGAGACGAATTGCTCGCGCGCATTTTGGATGCTGCTGCTGCTGCCCGCATAAAGGAATGTCAAGATCAACTCAGACGAACAACACGCGATCTTCGCACACGATAGTTGCAAAGTGCGTTGAGGTTGAGGTTGGGTGGATTTTCGAAAACGTATTGTAAACTGTAACAAATTTGTCATTTCTGTATCTGATACCATTCAAATGCCAATGTTTAAACAATAAATGTTAGAAACAGTAATTGGTTTCTCTCTCTTGACTACCATTAACAATGCTTTTGTATTTGTAGATTCAAACAGCTCTATCTCCGTAACCATTCAGAATTAGACACATGTTCATATGAACTTTTTTTCTCGCAATGACCGATACTATCACCTCCCGAAGTATTGACCTTTCCTCCTGAAACTCCCTGTTATATATATATATATATATATATATATATATATATTATATATATATACAGGGTGGGCCGTAAGTTTCCATACATAGGAAAAATAAACATTTTTTTATGGACAACCATTTTTTTTATATAATATGCTCTACATGGTTGCCATTGTTTTAAAAACACATTTCAATACGTGTTCCCCCACTGTTGATGAACACGCATTAGCACAGTTGACGTTATGCTTGTAATGGCGTTGGTGATACGTTCCTTTAGATGATTTATGTCTCGTATC
>JAJOZX010010486.1:0-62500 GCA_023014485.1 Bathynomus jamesi
GAAGAGCAAATGAAAGAAAGAAGGGGAGAGAAGAATGGTTTCCCAAAATAATTTAATTTGGTATTCGGAGGTTTTGACTACTGAGAATTCCCATCTATTAGAAACACATAAAAAAAAATAACGTTAAAACAAGTATCATTCGAGAATGAATTCTCAGTGCTATGATATCAGACCCGACCAGCGCCTCCTACTACATTTACGATCAAGAGGGAACATCACCAACCCCAACTCCACCCCAACCAACTCCCGTTATAACCTCCCTTTGTAGGCTTATTCAGAGGTTTTGACTCACGAGCGTTCCCACGATGAGGACACCCAGTGCTCTGTAACCAGACCAGACCAGAACCTCCTACTGCATTTACATCTTAATAGCCTATACTAACTAAAAATCACATCCCGTTTTTTCGCCTTTTAATGCAAAGTGATGATAATAGTAGACATGCTAAGTGACTTTTCACTTCAAATCATGATGCAAAGGTTCCCTTTGGTATGGAAGTTCCTTAGGGCCATAGGAAAAAATTTATTCAAAGACACAAGTTGTATCTTAAACCCAAGATGGCCGCCGTCGGCCATATTGGAAAACATGGCCGACTCAGAGCCAAGGAACCGTTTGTCATTGAAACTATTATGATACATGTTTTCCAGCTAATTTGAGGTCGCTGAACTCATGTCTGGCATCAGTTTTACATTTGGAATGCATTTAAAGGTCAAATCCGGGAAATGATACACAAAGTTGACATTGTGATAAAATTTATGAACACAGAATTTAGAGGCATGGAAAAAAGAATTGCAAATTGAATGATAAATTTACAAGTTCTGTGGTATCTAAATAGTATAATTGATACATAGTATACTCGACCAATAACTAGCCGACTCAAATATATCATCATACAATGTTGTGACAATGTAAGCACATTCATGACATTCCTTCGTTCAGCACTAACCTGATTCCTAATCTATCTGTACCTCACTCATCTTACCAGTGTGGGAGCACGAACCTTTACATCTACAGAGATACATGCAGGGCTGCCCCTGCATGTAGCACTTACAAGGAGCCTTACAGTGGTCTTACACTGGCAAATGACAAGCTCTGGTATGTCCCGCAAAATGGTGGGAGTTGTGGTGTAGACTGGAGTTGGCGCAGAGTCGGGGGATTCTTGCTGCCATCCCCATTCCGTTGGAGACTGGAGCCGGAGCTTTGATGAGAGTATTACCCCACACGTGTCCACTCTGAAGTCACAAGAGGAATAACTGATTAGTTGAAATAACACTTCTAGAAATACAACTGTATGCAGTAATCTCAAGCATGAGTGATGTCCCCATCCATGCAATGCTGTCTTACCTGATAGGCTACTCTGAGGAGGTGCTGATGCAAATCGTCGCTGCTTGGCTTGAAGGCATGTGCTCGAAGTCGCGTCCTTTGAGGAGGAAGAGGGAGAGTCTAGCAGTATCCACGGTTGTGATGCCCTCCTCAGAGACACCATAGAGCTGCATGACGAATCTCTGGAGCGTGGGTGTGTGTCTTGATCATCTCCAGGGTGGGGTTAGGGCAGGAGAGCAGCTCGAGAGGTAAGGTGAGTTCAGGGAGGGACTGCTACACTGACCAGGCCGTCTTCTTGCCCTTGCCATAGCACGCTGAGGTCGTGTCGCATCCCGTTAACGCATGAAACGCCGGCAGTACCATTGCCTTGGATGGTCCAAGTCCACGGGCGATGACATGCGCTGGAATGTACCTCGCAAGGAATGTAGAGATGAATTAGACAATGGCCTCATGATCTAAAAGCTATCGGTACACTGCAGACACCTGGCTTAAAGAGACCTCAATAAAATGACTGTACCTGAAGTGAGTGACGCCGCGATCCGAAGGCAATCCAGAGTTCATCAATCCTCTGTCCGAGGGCCACAAAAGTGGAGACGCCCAGCACTACAACATCGCTGCCGCTGGTGCGGACGATCACTCGACGATCACCGGCGTAGGTAGCTGCAGGCACATGCAGAAACATCCGAGTGTCGGCTTCCTCGTGTATGCAGGGGGCAACTGCACCAACATCAGATACCGCTGTTGGTGATTGCTGTACTCCACCCCTACCGTCCAACCAGTCACCAGACACTCCACAGCATCTTCTCAGTATGCATCGCCCCCAACAACACCAGATAGGAGTCCTCGCCATGCTCTGTCTGGGGGTACTTCTACTGAAATTTCTTGGCCAGAGTGAAGAGAGGTTGATCGGCTACCATGACTGGTGTTTGACCAGGATTGATGTAGCTGATCGCCTGGCGGATGACTTTCATCCCATGCCAAACCATGGTAGGGCTGTTGGGAGACTCGGTGAACAGAGGCAGCATGTATGACTTGGCTGGGGGAATAGCAGGATGCTCTGTGATGCTGGCATAGTACGCGGCCAATGAGATCCATTCACCGTCTTCGAGGATCTGTTTGGATAGAAGGCTTCTGACTCGCTCCAACCACCCGTAGCCTTCTTCAATGACGCTGGTGAGAGCGCGAAGCCGGAAGAGGATGACTGTTGGTCTTCAGGGCAGGAACGTGCAACACATCATCGTTTGGCAGCGAGACATCCAGATCCATGGTCGTGTAGATAGCTGGCAAGGACCTGACAGCCTTCTTCCCCATCTCAGCTGGATTGAGGATGTCGGCGAGATTCTTGACTTGTTGGCTGTCTGAAGAGAAGTGCTGCTGAATGCTGATGCATGTTCCATGGAGGGCTGGTTTTGCCGTCGTAGAGGAAGGGTTCTGGTCGATGTTGTCAAAACCGCCTGTGGTGAACACGCCCTTGACAGTCTGAGGTGGTACTACCACACCGACCTGCTCCCAGTGACCAATGACTGAATTCGCGATGTCTGTGCTCAACACTCTCAAACGGTCGTACGAGACGCACAATCCTCGTTGATGCATAGCATCGATTAGAGATTCACGGCCAGTTTGAAGATGTAGTTTCATAGACAGATACAGCGATGCTGGTGTTTCCCTCTCCTTGATGTGACGAGGAACACTCCCAGGTTTCTTAGATCTGCGTCCAACAGAGTTGAAGATGAACTGCTGCCCGATGGATGTTGCAACCTTGGACTTCTCAGAATCAGGAGCCGGCTCATCGATACCTGGTCCATCAAGAAGCATGTGCAAAAATGATCTCAACGTGTTCGGGATGGATTCAGCTTCACATGAGGTTGAGAAAGAGCCTGTGAAAGCCTGCTTCATGTGGAGATAATCTCGCGGGAGGATCTTGGCTGCTTTGTGGAGGATGGAGACTTTAGTTGATGTATTGTTTTCCATATCAACTACAGCTTTGCTTAGGTCGTCGTCGAAAACAAGAGACCAGCAACGATTCAGTGGTATCGCCTTGATGTCAGGAATCATGCGCTCAATATCCTCTCGAAGGCGTGTTGTATTGCATTTGATGTAGGGAAAACCGAGATCTGCGAGGCGCTTCTCATAGAGGGCCGTCAAGTCAGCCATTGCCAGTGACGTCCCTGAAACACGATTTTCTTCAACAAAGTCAAATAACTCGTTGAGAACATGTGTTCGGATCACCTGAGTCGCATGACTCTCAGTCGTGTCACATCCGACCGTCGCCACTTTCCTGTAGAGCCGAGTCAGGCACGCACGATGATAGACGGCATTAATAGCGGCAATGTCACCGGCAGAAAGTTTTGTCAACTAACACTCGAGCGCAATCATTGACTTTCTTATCCAAGCCAAGAGTGGAGGCCTTCCTCAGCTCTTTCTTGTTGCCCACTTCGTCACAGAAGAGGCATGACGTGTCGACTGGTTCGCTGGAAGATGTATAGGGTGAGGGTGAGGCCTGTGTGATGGACCTGGCACTACTGTTCATGCGGCGAGTTTTCACAGGGCTAACTGACTCTTGCCCTTGATGCTTTTTCCTCGCTCCTGGATGTTATCCGTAACTTCTTTATAAGAGGCTGAAAGTCTTTCAGGTTTGTTTCTCAATTTCACAGATGATGAAGGATTCTTAGTCGGTTCATAGCTTTTGTCTTACTGACATATGAAGCATAAGCTCCAGTCGCGAGTGTCCATGATGGCAGGCGTGCTTTTAGAGTCACTCATTTCGGATTAATCATTGTGAATCTGAAACATGAAATTGAATTTCTAAAGGTCACAGAACTTAGAAACGTGTGTGATGACTCGTTTTCAGCTAAATTCAGCATGAGAGCCATTTCTGAGGTTATTTTGGGGTTTCAGGTTATTTTGGGGGGGGTCTCACTCCGTCATTTTGGAAACTGTGGAAAATCCCCAATTTCAACATGGCGGCCAGCGGCCATATTTGATTTTGGGGACCTCCAAACCCCATAATAACCTCAGAAATGGATTTATCATGCTGAATTTAGCTGAAAACGAGTCACCACACACGTTTCTAAGTTAATTGGTTCAAAAGTTAGAAATACGGTCATTAGCATAATTTATGCAGATAGGCATAAAATTAAGCATGTCTATTCATGGATACAACTTGTGTCTTTGGATAAATTCTTTCCTATGGCCCTAAGGAATTTCCATACAAAAGGGGACCTTTGCATCATGATTTGAAGTGGACACCCTATTTTGTGCACTTAATATGTCTACTATAATGAAATACCTTTCCAACCTATTCTTAAACATATTAATTGAAGTGCTTGCCACCACTCACGCGGGTAGATTATTCCAATTCTCCATAAGTGAAAAATCCCTTCGCATCATTTGTTTCAACTCTTTTACCCTTAATTTTATAACCAATATTTCTTGGCAGATTCCTATTGTCTAAGTTAAAAAATTCTCATAATTTACGTTATCAAAACGATTTCAAATTTTAAACACCTGAATTAATTCGCCTCTCAAACGTCCAGTTTCACATCTATACAAATTCAGTTCTTTGAGCCCATCTTCGTATGGTTTACCACGGAAAATTGGAATAAATTTTGGGTACTTTCCTGTTAACGGGAATACCCTTAAAAAAGTTTTACTGTTTGTTATGTATTTTTGCTCTCGTCATTTTCGTTTAAACTAACGAAGATATCACAACTTAACCTAACCAATCATCAAGGGCGTACAGTTGACCTAACCGGGCATTCAATTGACCTAACCTGGCATTGAATTAACCTAACAGGTTAATATAACGGAAAATGCACGGTTAGGTCAACTGAATGCCCAGTTAGGTTAATTGAATTCCCCGTCAGGTCAAATGTATGCCTTTGATAAAACTGGTATGCATATGAAATTTTTTTGTCTGCTGTGAGAGTTTTTTCAACTCATATTATATAAATCGACCATGCTGAATTCGAAAATGACATTGGTTTTCCTCAATCAGATCAGGTTTTTTCTCTATTGGCCATTTATTATAAGTCCAATTTTATCCCCAAATTTATTGATTTTTTTAGCTTAAACACTGTAGATACGAGTAATATTATAAGAACACTCGTGAAAAATGAAAACAATGTGTGAATAAATACTTTTATTCATACAATGAATATGGAAAAAAGTTTATTGAGGAAGGAATTAAGTTTTTTTGGCTTTCCGTCTGTTTTTCTTCGGGCACGTCTCGCTTCAAACACCAGCAATAGTCCGCCAGCATATTGATATCCCAGTTTCCCTGGTACCTCTCTTCCTTTATTTTGATATCTTGGTGAAATCATTCACCCTGTTCCTCACTATAATCCCCGCAATTTTCAGGAAAATAGTCCAAGTGGGACCAAAAAGTGCATTTTTATGGACATGCGCGACCCATGAGCTTTGAAAGCTTCCATCAAGTTTTCGACAACGGACTCGTATTCTGGACTTCTACGCTTGCCAAGAAAATCAGTGACAACTGATTTGAATGCCTGCCAGGCATTCTTCTCAGTTGGAGTCATTGCGTTTTCGAACTGAGTATCCTTGATCAAAGTTCGAATTTGAGGACCATCAAAAACCCCAGCATTTAGTTTAGCATCAGATATATGAGGAAATTTACTCTCGAGATATCGGAATGCTGAACCCTCCTTATTCATTGATTTGATGAAATTTTTCATCAAGCCCAGCTTAATATGAAGTGGTGGGAGCAAAATTTTTGTTGGTGGTACAAGGGGCACTGAAACGACATTATGCGACCCAGGTTCAAAATTCTCTCTGGATGCCCATTCACGCTGTGCATAGTGCTTCTCATCCGCTCGGCTATCCCATTTGCAGAGGAAACATGGGTATTTCGTGTATCCCCCTTGCATTCCCAATACAAATGCCACAATCTGAAAAAAACATGAAAATATTTAAAGAATTTAGAGAATTTGTTCTATCAGATAAAAAATCTATGCATTGGACTGTATCACTTCTGTGGAGAAGTTAAGTGTTCTTATACGCTCTCAAATAACCTTTGGAAAAACAACATAGTCAATAGCAATAGTTTACTTATGATATTAGTATTACCTTCAAATCTCCACAGATCCTCCAGTTATGTTGGTCGTATACGAGAGCATCCAGTAAAATTTTCATGTTATCGTAGCTCTCAGTAAGTTGTACGGAATGTGCTACAGGGACTGATGCAAGCCCATTCCCAATGTTGAGAAGTACTGCTTTCAAACTTCGTTTAGACGAGTCTATAAATAGCCTCCATTCTGATGCGTTTTATGGCAGGCCCAAGGATTCGATTAGCCCCTCAACATTGCAGCAGTACACTAAGGACGAGGTATTTTCGTGCACTGCAAAAAACTTGCGGAATTCTTCCTCTCGTTTCCTATACCAGGAGAATGTTGTTCCCGGAGCCAGCAAGTTGTCCTCTCGAAGTCGTGAGCCCAAGATCTCGGCAGCTAATTTGGAAAGTCCTAAATCCCTGGTAAGATCATTAAGTTTGGCCTGGTTGAGAGGCCTCGGCTCATTTGAAGCGGTATTTTGAGGTATATACGACTGGGACTGGTCATTGGCATTGGTCATTGATTCATCATCAGAATCATCGAAGTCCAGGGTTTGAGATGGGTCGGGTATTGGAATTCCAGGACCATGGGGTACAGGTCTCATAGCAGAAGGAATGTCAGGGTATACTGTACAACAATGTGTGTATTCTTCTTGTTAACTCCTGAAAATAGAAACACAGAAACATGGCTATAAAACTTGCATATGAAATAGAAGAAGTATTCAGACAGTGGCGGCTCGTGAGGGAAGGCTGCGGTCTGTAAGATATGAAATAGGTCGATGGAGTCTGTATATTTTCTTTCTTTTTCATTCATATTGTCCCTTCGGGGACAATATGAATGAAAAAGAAAGAAAATATACAATCATTGTATATGTAAATGTAACTTGTATAACAATATGTATGTGTAAATGTATTTTCTATAACAATATGTATATGTAAATGTATGATTACCATTATGGTGAATATTATGCTATATATGGTGAATATTACATTATGGTGAATATTATGTCAAGTTTCATACGAGGATTTCAAAATATTTAAGAAAAATAAATTTATAAGCCCACCTTGGAGGTTTGTCATGCAGAAATAGCAATCTGCCACGTGATCCTTTCCTTCTCTCCAAATCATGGGAATTCCAAAAGGCAAAGATTTCGCTCTGCCTTTGCTCCATCTTCTCAAATTTTCAATGCACGTCTTGCAGCACATATGAGGGGCGAAATTTTTGTCCTGGTCCCCTAGCTTAATTCCAAAGTATGCTCTATACATTGTCTTCACAAATTTAGTGATTTGGGACTGGTTATTTGGCATGGTAACCGTCCCACGTATGTAGCAGAATCTATTGGGATCATTTTTACACGCTCTATTCATTATGAAATATTTTATCTATATGCCTGAAAAGTAAAAGATATTATACAAGTGAAACAAGTGATGATAGATGTTACTGTTCCAATTCCGCTTTGACAAAATCACGAAAAATTCTATTTTACTTATGAGGCCATAGCCGGATAACCTGAGCTGATTGAGAAAAACGGATTGCAGATTCGAAATCAGCAGGAAAACCTCTATAAGAATCACTTACAAAACCCTTGACAGCAAAATTGATGCATACCAGTGTAATTCACTGGTCAACAAAGTTTTTGTCACAGAGATATTTTTACTTGAACTATGTGTAATTTTTTACGTTGATTACGAAAATGAAAGCAGAATTTTTCTATCACCCGCAGTTTTAGAGTGACACACGAATTTACATTACTTAGGATTTGAGTGAGAATAGGAAGGGGGCGGGGTCTGCCCCTTCCTCTTCCTCTGCTTATAAGTTGCTACACGTCACTGTTGACTTTCATTTGTCAGTTACTCATTTGATTTCACTCAGTGAACATCGTGCATTTTATTTGTGATTTTCCTTAATCATTTTTTGTGTCAGTGCGTTCGTATTGTTTCATGACAGAATGCCACGCAAGTGTGTCAACCATCCAAACTGTTTCTCTTATGTGTGCAGAGAGTTAACACTTAAATTTCAAAGGCGAAATTTCACCCCTCTCGTCAAAAAAGCATACGAACTTTATTTTGGTTGCAAGGTAGGGGATCAGAGCAAGACGTGGGCACCTCATATATGCTGTATTACGTGTTTAAGACTTCTGACAGGCTGGCTAAATGGGTCTCGTCAAATGCCGTTTGCCGTTCCGATGATATGGAGAGAGCCGAAAGACCATTTAACGGATTGTTATTTCTGCTTCACAAATATACTAGGCATTTCTGCGAAATCTAAACATATGGTACAATACCCAAATTTACCATCAGCCATAAGGCCTGTTTTACATAATAAACATTTACCAGTACTAAGGCCACCGGAAACGTGGAGTTTAGATTATGAAAATGAAATTGATGTACAATGGTAATGACGAAGCTCAACATTGTTTACTGACGGACGATGTTGATCCAATGTTTGAACCATCTTGTTCATCGACAAAGCCTCACTTAATATCTCAAGCAGACCTGAGCGAGCTTGTCTGTGATCTGAAATTGTCAAAAGATCAATGCGAACTTTCGGCTTCCAGGTTGAAAGGTTGGAATCTTCAAGAAAAAGGCACTAATATCTTTTTACTGCAAGCATCAAAGAAACTTTCTACCCTCTCATGAAAACCCTTGGCCAACAACATGATCCAAACGAATGGCGCCTATTTACTGATTCCTCAAAGCTAAGTTTGAAAACTGTATTACTCCATAATAGAAATAAATACCCTTCAGTTCCATTAGCACATGCCGTACATATGAAGGAATCATACGACAATATGCACCTGCTTGTGAAACATATCCAATATGATAAATACTCTTGGCATATCTGTGGAGACTTGAAAGTGATTGCACTTCTTCTTGGTTTACAACTGGGTTATACGAAATTCTGTGGTTTCCTCTGTGAATGGGACAGCAGAGCACAGGAAAGCCATTACTCAAAGAAACAATGGCCACTTCGACAAGCGTTGATTCCAGTGCATAAAAATCTCACCAGTTCACCTCTTCTTAATCCAAAAAAGTTATTTGCCACCACTACATATTAAACTTGGTTTAATGGAAAATTTTGTTAAGGCTATGGATCAAAATGGCAGGGGGGGGGGGGGTCTCTACTTGAAACAGAAATTTCCGAGGATCAGCGAGGTCAAAATCAAAGAAGGGATATTTGTGGTCCGGCAAATTAGAGAAATCATGAGAGACAGCGCGTTTGATGAAACTCTAAGTGAAGTTGAAGGAGCAGCTTGGAGAGCATTTAAAGTAGTGAACACAAATTTCCTCGGAAACTTCAAGGCCGGAAATTAAGAGTCACTTGTTGAAGAACTTCTCAAGGCCTACAAACACGTGGGGTGCAACATTAGGGTGTGTCAATTTGGGAGGTGAAAATTAATTTTTGCCAATTCCTTCACTGAGGGGTTTTAAAAATATGTTTTTGGATGTGAAGAATTCAAATCTGCTATTATTTTTGTGATTGCTTAAAACTTAGCTTGGTAAATCTACGTTTGATTAAAAAGCACATAAATTGCTCTCGGAAAACAACATTTATTAATTTTAGCTTCTCAAAATGTCAGGTAATGCTATAAAAATTTTAGTTTCTCTGCATAAAACATATCCTAGTAATCATAAAACATATCCTTGTAATCATAAAACAACATTAGAAAGTAATGACATCAGTAAAAAAAAAATATTTAAACAACAAATTTCATCAAGTCTTACTTTGATTCGTTCTTGGACATCAGCCGCCGACTTGCTTCTTGGCCTCTGATATAGCCCTCACGTTTCTCATGTGTATACACCCCGCCTGCTGCCTCTGTGACTTGTTTCACACACCTCTCTATTGACTGAGCATGACAGGGCCACTGTGGAACTTGCATAGGCTTGTCAAAGAACTTCTTTACTTCCGCCGTAGTCAGTTTACATGTCAAAGGAGGTTCAAATACCCCGTCAGACCAGTCTGTCAGCTCCAACACGGAAGAAGCACTGGGGTTGATGGAAGGTGTCTTCCTGGGACGTACAGAAAGATCTCCAAGTGTCATCATCTCCACCCCTCATGTCAACAATCTTTTGGACACCAGCTCTCCTCTCCTCACTGTCATCTGAGCACAAGAGTGTCTGGATTGTCATTTCGCTGAATGCATACCATGCTGAGCGCTTGATGGTTGGCAAAACAGCATCCACTACAGCCTTCTTTTGCAGCCTAACTAGCCGCAGCTGAAACAAGATGTGGCGTGGGCCTTCCACCCAAGAGTGTTTTACTTTGATGTTGAACCAACAGGGGTAGTACACACCAACAATGTATTCCACTATCAGTCTTAAGTTGTTGAGGGTTTTGCCTTTAAGGCCATGTTTTGAAACCCATATGCGACAAAGCCTGTTTGCTGTTGTCAACCACCTTGAATGGCTCACTGGACCAATTTCAAGAAGGGCCAGATCTGTGGGAAGTTCTCCTGTCCTTATGGCCTGTGTGATCCTATACCCGTACGCTTGATCAGTAGAGAGATCCTTTACGACATTGTCACTCAGTGAAGTAAGAGGCTCTCCAATTGAGAGTTTGGTGAATGAAGGATCAATTTCAAGTTCGGTTGCAGTGTCTAGCATCTTGCCAATGTTACCTGTCCACTTGTTGTTAGACAAGGTCTTCCCATCCAGTGCTGTGATCAAGTGTCGCAGGGGTAACTCGTTAGTGTGGAGGGCACAAACCAACCAGATAGCTTACGGCAAAGCTTGACCTCTACCCAATGCATGGAACCACCCTCCCAGCCAGTGTTAACATTTGAAGAATCACCTCCAATGGCTTGCAGGCTTTTATCAATGCCCTTCTTCTTCATGAAATCTACAAGATTATCAGCAATAACTTCAGCAGGTTTTTTTCTCGTTGAGCCTTTCTCAGGAGTGAAGTGGTAGAGATATCTTCCACCTGGCTCACTGCACACAGACTAATGCTCTTCTTTGATGATGCTGGGGAACTGACGATCTGAATTGTCTGCTTTCAGCATAACTTTAGTTGTATCTTGACGGCCGTCAAAGAAGATGCAGTCAATTTCACCCTTCTTACAAAGATCATCAAATTCCTGATCCAGGGATCTCATAACTTTTTCTTGGGCCCTCTTGACTTTATTGTGATCAACTACAAGTCTCTTTTCTTCTTCAGTGATCAAGCCAGCATCCATAAAGGCAGCAGTGGTGATGGCAGCTGTGGCACGCAGGCCAACACCATATCTGATGCTATGCATAGCAACATTAGGTATTTCTAATGTGTTGTACTCTGGCTTTTTATTGGAAGTTGAAGACTGCTTGGTATTTCTAATGTCACTTCATAACTTCCATCCTTTCCATCTTGAGCATCAGCTATTTGTTCTTCATTTTCATCGTCTTCTTGCCGCTTCTGCTTTTTGACTTGTCTGTTGTGCTCAGGTTGATCTGGCAAGCCAATCTGATGTGGTCCAATAGAACCAGACTTGTCTCTCTGACCTTTAATGAAAGCAAGTTCCTTCACAGGGATCTTCATCTCCCTAGGGCATGTACAGTTAATGTGAGTTTCGTTTTTGCAACCAGCATCTGCAAGGCAGCCAAATTCAGAGCAGAAGACAATTTTACACTTGCAACTGAGGATGTCAAAAAGCTTGTCAAGTTTTGCAATGAAAGCCTCTTTGACATGTAGCTTTCATCTCCCAAGAGATATGTTTTTGGCCTGCTCCCAGCTCTCTTGGATCTTGTTTAAGATTGTGACTCGTGAATTTACAACGGGGGCTACAAAAGAACTGTTTGCTCGTTCCCACTTTTCAAGCACTTTAGGGTAAATGTCCTTTGCAAGACTGGCTGCTGGGTAGTTTCTCACATCCTCACCACTTTGTTCTCTTAGCAGTAGCCCATATTTCAGAACGTCTCGCAGAGTTGGGAGTTCAGAGGGCAACAACTCTCTACCAGTTCCAATTAGGTTGCTCATATTTGTGAATGTCCCCAGTCTTGTCCTCCTTTTAGAAGCCATTGTAGGTTAATTCCCACTGGTTAGGATGGTAGCACTGACGGACAAGTAATCTTCAGCACACTGATGAATATGTTTCAACCTGTGAAATAAGCAAAAACAGCAGTGCATTATATATACAGCATATATAATTATTAATATAATAATTATTATATAATTCCACAAAAAAGTAAAAAAGTCACTATTTTTATGTAGCTTCTTACCAAGCAAAACTAAATTATATTAAATTAACAAAAATATCTTTAGAATTCCTAAGTCATGCTGCAACTTTTTAGCACCCCTCATATTTGGAATTTGAAAGTTGAAAAATTCGACGCAACCTAGGGCAACATGTCGTTGAAAATTCATTTTCTTGACTCGCATCTCGACTTCTTCCCAACAAACTTAGGCGATGTTAGTGATGAGCATGGGGAACGCTTTCATCAACAAATATCCACGATGGAGAAGCGATACGAGGGCAAGTGGAGCCCCAGCATTTGGATGACTACTGCTGGACATTGTCAAGGGATGGCCCAGAGGCGAAATACAAGCGTAAATCATCAGTAGCCACATTTTAGGTGAACTCAATATGCATTTTCTACTTTGATATTGCTATTACGCCTATAAATTAGTCCAAATTTCATTTTCGATTCACTCAATATTGGTGGGTGATAGAAAAATTTTGAGGCCATTTTTGAACTCAGCGGTAAAAATCCTTAAGATCCACCCATTTTTGTTCATGTGACAAATAAAAAGTTCGATTTTGTCGACCAGTGATATAATTAGTTAGGTTAAGTTGTGATATTTTCGTTAGTTTAAACGAAAATGACGAGAGCAAAAATACATAACAAACGGTAAAACCTTTTTTAGGGTATTCCCGTTAACAGGAAAGTACCAAATTTTGTTGCGCGACCTGAACCTTTTTACCATTTCTATGTTCTTCTTCATATAGGGCGACCAAAACTGTACAGCATATTCTAAATGAGGTCTAATAGGCGACTTATATAATGACAAAACAATATCTTTAGATTTATATTAAAAATTACGAGAAAATCCTTAATACTCTATTAGCCTTACTGCTCGCGACTGAGAATTGTTTTGAGAACTTTAAATCTTTAGTAACAATGACAGTTAAAACTTTTTCCTTAGAAGTTTCATTTAACACACTAGTTCCCAAAGTGTAGTTAAATTTAATGTTGTTGTTACTTATATGCATGACTACATTTATCTACGTTAACTTTCATTTGCAACCTATTGGATCACTATTAAATTATTAAGATTACGCTGTAGATTCTCTCTTTCTAGTAAACTAATTGCTTTACCCGCAATTTTAGTACCGTCGGTAATTTTAGAAATTTTACTCACTAAATTCACATCAAGATCGTTAACGTATATTATGAAAAGGACTGGTCCCAAAACGAACCCTTGCGCAACATCGTTTGTTACATTAGCCCACCCTGACTCATTCTTATTAAATACTTCCCTCTGATTTCTACCAGTTAATGAATTATCTATCCAATTAAGAACTTCACCCCTTATTCTGTGAGCTTTAACTTTTTAAACAATCGTTTATGCGGAACTTTGTCAAACGCCTTTTGGAAATATAAATATTATATACACAGCTCTACTACAATTATAAATACCGGTGACTTCATGAAAAAATTCCAATAAATTTGTTAAACAAGATTTATTTCTACGAAACCAAGGTTGCCTTTGTCTTATAAGATGTTCGACTATACGCTCTCTAATAACTGTTTCTGAAAGCTTTCCAATTACAGAAGTTAGACTAATAGGCCTATAGTTACAAAACTCTTGTTTAGGCACTTTTTCAAAAAATCAGAGTTACATTTTCCAATTTAAAATCCGGAGGAACAACCCCCTGCGATAAAGATTTATTTAAAATTTGGACTGAAGGACTAAGTATTTCATTCCTTAACTCTTTAAAGTGTTTTGGGTAAAAATAGTCTGGCCCTGGCGATTTGTTAATTTTGAACTTATCTATATAATAAAAAATCTCTTCAGTGTGAAGAGTTATGTACGCAGGCAATGAAAAAGTCCCATTTACGTCACTGAGCATATTACTAGCCTTCCAAATAAAAGAAATATCATCAACTGTAAAAACTGAAGTAAACAATTATTTGAAATTATCGCTATCACCCCGTAGGTATTTGTTAAGTTACTACCCGAGTCTACCAGTAGCTCAGTATTGTCCCTCAAGGGGTTTCTCTTTCTAACGTAATCGTAATATTTCTTAGGAGTTTCTTGATCTTGCAGAGCTAATTAAACGGTTAATGTTTCTACATAAATCTATATATCTGAAAGTGCTGCTGCGCACGGCCCCTTTTACACCTCTTGTAGACTAGATTTCTATCTGCGATTGTTTTCCCTCTATATTTTTTATTCCACCATTTAGGTTGCACATTTAATTCACCTCTCAGTTACTCGCGTGGGAAAGTAGAACATAAATAGCCGCGTGGGGTCAATGTAACCCCAATTTATATATATGTATATTTCAAATCTTTTCTTGTCAGCTGTAATGATGTCAAATTAGGTTAAAAAGCCATTAATATAAAAAAATCCAAAAAATCAATTATATTGAAAACAAATCAATCAAACACATATCATATCATCATATATAATGTATAACTCGTTTTAATTTTCATTTTCAAAACTCTCTAGATCATTACAGTCACTACATTTGATACACATATGCAACTTGCAAATGAATGCATTACACCTTGAGCATCTCGTTGAATGCTTGTTGTCCATATTTCGTGGGCATATTTTACATCGCCCTCTAGATGGCCCTGTGGTCAGAATTCAGCAGAAAGCAAAACGCAAATGGTCGCGTGAGGTCAATGTCTATTAATAAACACAGAACCAGGCCCAGTAAGCAACTGATTAACACTGAAATATAAACAACTCGATGAGTGTAGAAGGTACTGTGGGTGTGGTTATTACAAGTGTTGCCATTCGTATAAAATTGTTTATAGAATATTTGCTTGGGTCACAATAACCCCACGCGAGTAACTGAGGGTTAACTCTCCGAGGGACATTGCGCTCGATAAATTTATGAATATTCTTAAAATTATCCCACATACTAAGAACACTACCTACTACTAACAGTTCATCCTAATTTATTAAAGTTAATGAAACTCTAAAGTCATCGAAATTTGCTCTCCTAAATTCAGGTACCATGAAGTTATTTAATTCTCTAGAAGTTTTAGCATTAACCGAAAAGCGTATCATGCTATGATCGTTATTGCATGAACTTTCTTTGATGTCTCCATTCTGAACGAAATTATCATTTGTTGTCAAAACCAAGTCAAAAATATTTTTATCGCGGGTCGGTTCTAAGACTTCTTTAAAGAAGAAAATTATCTTGTAGAAAATCTATCAAACGTAAACCCACAACATCGCTGTTTAAGGTAATGAAATTAATATTTGGGCAGTTGAAATCACCGACAATAACTGATTCCTTTTGCGTAACTATGTTATTTAGAAGGGTATACATTTCAACGTCTAATTCTACTCCTTATGATGGAGGCTCATATGCAACCTCAAAATTAAAGAACAAGTTATTAGCATTTATTTCTGAAATAATTATATCTACAGTAAATGGTCACTGGCATTAACCGTCTTTTGAACTGGAAGAAGATTTTCCTTAAAATATGAAAGTTACTGCCCCCCCCTAGGGGCGGACTGAGCGGTCAGGCAATCGGGCATGGACCGAGAGCCCGGGCCATTAGGGGGCCCGGCGGCCCCGGCCCGCAGTCATCATAATTACTATTTGGTAATCTCAAGTGGGTCAAGTGTCTAATCGAACTGTAATATGAAAAAAATCGGATTACAAGGGGCCCAGGACCACATTATACCCGAGGGCCCAGGATGCTGTCAGTCCGCCCTGCCTCACCCATCCCAATTTACCACTTCCATCCTTGTTAAAAAGTTTATAACCTTTAATGTGGTATTCACCTATAAAATCCCTATCTACACTTTTAATCCACGATTCAGTTGTTGCCATAATGTAATTTTCAACGTGAACGTATGCTTTAAATTCGTTAAACTTATTCCTTACGCTTCTTGCATTAAAAAGCGCTACTTTAAAGCTATTTTTACGTTACTATTTGTTCTTCCATAGGCGTTGTGTTTCCTTGAGGCCGACGAGCTACATTTCCTAAACGAGAAAGAACTATTTCATCTTGCTTACCTGTGCATCTAAGTACTTAAGGAAATTATATCTAAATACACTGAAAGTGATTCATTTATTTATAGCTGTTTCCTAGATATAAGTAAGGCATATGATAGAGTGAACCACAATATTTTATTTAAAAAACGAGAAAACAGGAAAGTTCCCATGTACATATTAAATTTATTGAAATTTTGGTATTTCCACCAGCCTTTTGCTGTTAGGTTGGGCAATGTACTATCCGAATGTTTTAGCTCCTCTTGCAGGGTGAGGCAAGGATCCTTGCTCTCTCTCGTATGCTGTTTAATGTGTACTATATATTGACGGATTAATTGCTTCACTTAATGAGGCAACAGTTGAATGTTGTAGAGATAACACAAGGATAAATAACTTAGTTTATGCCGATGATATGGTGGTAACAAGTCCCTCTGTTAAAGGTCTGGATCGGCTACTAAAAGTCTGCGAAGTGTATTCGCAGAAACATGACATTCTTTTTAATGTTACAAAAACTAAGATTATGCATTTCCATCCTAAAAGCTGTAATCAGCCAGGTGATATTAGAGTTAAAATGAGAGGTGAAGTAATTGAGGAAGTACAAGAGTTTAAGTATTTGGGTCAAACTATCATCAGCTCCTTGAGTGATGACTCAGATATAATAAAACAATCTTGAAGCCTTTATGCTAAAGCGAATAGGACTATAAGGAACTTCCGGTTCTGTACAAGTGAAGCGAAAGACACTCTCTTTCGTACTCTCTGCAGTAATATAAACGGACAGCAACTCTGGGTGAATTATTAAAAAGGTTCTGGCAGAACCCTAAATTTGCTGTACAACAAGTCTTTTAAACTCCTACATAAATTACCCCCGAGATGCTCAGCTTCGCAAATTTTTGCTACCCGCAATGTCCCGAGCTTCCCGGAGGTAACAATGCAAAGAATTAAAAAATCAACCAACCCGATTCTCCAAGCAATCCATGAGTCCTGCCATTTGTCTTCTAAGCTATGGAATTCATGGTAGGAAAACGTCTGTCTGTACCTGTAGCTCTACTTACCTTCGACATTACTGTATTATTTCTCATTAATTGTATATATTTCTATCGTTAGTATGTGAATTGTCATTGTATTATTAATATTTGTCATATGGACTATGGTCTGCCAATAAACCTTTTCATTTTCATTTAAATAAATCTTACTCTTTGGTCACTCAATCTCCTGAGTCGCGAGAACACAAACGCCATCTTGAATGAACAAATCTGCTGAGTTAAATTCTGACCAAAAGTTAATGAATTCTACTCCTTGAAGGACGCACATCGCTTTTAATTTAGTATTGAAGTAAATTCCTTTACTTAATAACCTTTTACTTTCATAAATTCTCGAAATAACCCCAGAAATCAGTACATTATTCGACTTATTTTTTAAAAATTTAATCAAACTTCGATACAGAGTTAACGATTTTTCTGTCCTACTACTGAAACTGTACAAGTTGTTTCCTTCAACGTGAGAAATTAACAGCGAATTTGTAGTTTCTCAATTTAGATTCTTTACTTCCTATTTAATTCTTTCTATTTTGGCGCCTGACACGCATATTCTTTCTTTTTACTCTATTTCTCCTAAAGAGAGAGAGAAAGAGTAGGCACATAGGTATAAGGGAGGTCGCGTACGTGATAAGTCACACATGTAGTGGCGTAAGTATTTGTTAGGTAACACTTTTGGTACCTTAGAACATTAAAAAATTTATTAAAAAATCTAGAAACATTTTTACTGTTGGAAAAAAGATATGTTGGTCTTGATTAGGTTAGATTACGCGAGGTTAGGTTAGTTAAGGTTGGATTAGGTTGCGCTAGATTAGCGAGTACGGCACTATTTAATGACTTAACAGAACGCAACCTTCGAACCTTTACTTGGTTCGATGGCACTAATGCTATATTAGGTTAAATTACGTTTGACTAATTAGTTTTTTTGATATATGGATTTTAAAAAGTCGGTACCTCGTCTATGCGGAGATGCGCATTATGCATTTATATATACAGGGCCAGGGGCGTACGCAGGATTTTTCGCAAGGGGGGGCAAAACTAACTTATTAGTTCTTAGTTCTTATTAGTTCTTTATTAGGTAGAAAAAAAATGCACTGCGACCACTACGAGTAAAAACCGTCATCTCCCCTTATCATAGCCTGCTTTCGGTGCTAAATTTATGTACTTAGTTATACTAAGTACGTACTAAGTACATAAATTTAGCACCGAAAGCAGGCTATGATACGGGGAGATGACGGTTTTTACTCGTAGTGGTCGCAGTGCATTTTTTTTCACCAGTCAAGTCCATTTTTTATATGTTATATGATACTATGATTAACTATAATCGTGTAAGTTTCAGTGAAATTGACCAAAAGGTTTTCGAGAGAAAAAAATAAATAAAACACTCAATATAATGATCTTTGCAAATAATTCCATTACTATATCTTTCAGTATAGTTTATTTAACACTTCTAAGTTCAACGACACGGCACTTCGGTAAAGTAAAGGTAAAGTAAACGACATTTCCTTGAATGTGGAAACACTGACTGAGCTGCAGTAGAATTATAGAAGTCGTTGCGTGGGCAAACACAAATTTCCAAGGGAGGGCAACTGCCCCCTCTTGCCCCCCCCTCCGGACGCCCATGTACAGGGCTATTCTAATTGATTCATCCGATTTCAACTGAGAATACTTCCGTACCTATCAACCGTGCATCAACTGGGCATACACCACATGAAAGAGGAAATCTTTGAGTTTTACGACATCACCGCGAGAGGGCTCCAAAGTCACGCCGTGGCCTAGCCTAGCAACAAACAGTCAGTGTGAAAATGGCGTCCGCACAGCAGAAGGCGTTTTGTGTGTTGCAGTTTTCGAGCTGTAAATCGGTAGTCACAGGTCGCCGGATCTTACACCGAGCGACTTCTTCCTTTGGGGGTACGTTAAGGATACTATGTACGTGCCACCGTTGCCCACATCTTTGGATGAGCTCCGAACTCGCATTGTTACTGCCGTAGAGTCAGTGACAACGGACATGCTGGAGCAAGTATGGGAGGAATTCGACTATCGTGTCGACGTTGCTCGTGTAACTAGGGGAAGTCACATAGAGCATTTATGAGGTGAGAGACAAAATTTGGATAGTTTTGCTTTTGGTTGATTATCACAAATCACTTTGTATTTGTAACATTAAAAAATATTCTCATTTGAAATCAGGTGAATTATTTTCAATAGCCCTGTATATATATATATACACACACACAGTATATATATATATATATATATATATATATATATATATATGTGTGTGTGTGTGTGTGTGTGTGTGTTTTAGAGAAATCATGAGAGCCATTTGTATGCGTAAGCTGTCAAATTCAATGAAAATATTTTTATACCTGTTTCCCTTTTACCGTCTCTATGTGTTCTATGGTAAATTTTTTTATTTTTGATCTTTGTATAACATTTACACCATAAAATGTGAACAACAGATATTCAAATTTCAGAAAATGTCATTTACACACTCTCTCTCTCCTCTCTCTCTCTCTCTCTTATTAGTAAGAAACATGAAATTTCATACTTTGACTTTTTTGAACTGACTGTGGCTGTGCTGTGTTTATTGCGTTATGATAATGATTTTTTTTTTGAGATAAGATGGGACATTTTACTGACACCCCATTCAATTCAACCTAACTTTACGTAACATTTATAACATAATTTCTCCTACCCTAGCCTTGTCTACGTTAACCTAGTAATATGGCCGCATCGAGGGTAGTGGGGAGGTAGGTAGGGCGGGGAGTGCCAAGAGGAGAAAAGATGGGAAACTGCTGGAAATGAGAAATGGAGGTGAGGGCAAAAAGAGGAGAAAGAGGGGAATAAAGGGGAAAAGGGTAAAAAAGTAAAAAAGGAGAACAGAGCAAAATTTTAATCATATCTGGGGAAATAGTACGTTTGATAAGGAGGATGGTTATAAAGTAAAAGGTTCAAAGGTTAAAGGTAATGGGGAAGAGTGGGGGAGGGTTCTGATGAAAGAAGATAGGGTAATATATATATATATATATATATATATATGTGTGTGTGTGTGTGTGTGTGTGTGTGTGCGCGCGTGCGTATGAAGTCATAGTATGACGTTTAGTGGCCACCAAAAATAAAAATAATTTTGTATAATATAATATATAATATATATATATATATATATATATATATATATATATATATATTTATATATATACACACCTTTCAAATGTTCTGTGCGATGATTCCTCATTTCACGAAGGTCAAGCTTGTCGCCCCTCCTCTCGAGTTGGCCTGGTGAAGTAGTGAGTTGGATTCTTGTACTCTCCACCTCAAATAGGCAAGTACTCCCGGCTCATCGGGGATTGTTCTGAGCCAGGCGTCTAATCTTTCTTTTCAAGATGCCCACCGTAACAGCACTCGTGTTTCTTAGGTCTTTGGGCAGCTGATTAAACAGTTTTGGTCCTCTCACAACAAAACTATTTTCTTTCAGGGTTAAGGATGTTCCCTGTCTCGCCTTTAATTTGGGAACACGACTGCCCAGTTATTCTCTTTGCTCTCTTTACTGCTATCTTATTTTGTGTTTCAAATTTCGCATTATCAATCATTACAACCCCTAAATCTTTTGCTTTTGAATTTCTCTGAATTTCCTGTCCATTTGGGGTATAATATTCCATGGATTTTAGGTCTTCTTTTCTTCCGTACCGTAACAGCTGAAATTTCTCAGTGTTAAACTTCATATTGTTATCTTTTGTCCACTTGTAGATTCTGTTCATGTCGGTTCGTAGAGATCCTATATTTTCTGGGCTTCTTATATTTCTACTGATCTTTGTGTCATCGGCAAAGGATGTTACTGTGCTGTCGCTGGTAAAGTCCTTATCTATGTCAGTTAGCATGATTAGGAAGAGTAGTGGAGCTAATACTGTTCCTTGTGGTCTGAGCTGAGGACCTCTGATTCTGATGAGTATACTCCTTGTACTGTAACGAGTTGCCGCCGCTCACTAAGGAAATTATACATTCATTTCTCTACTTTTCCTGTTATTTCCATATATTTCAGTTTATGTATTATGATTCCATGGTCACACTTGTCGAACGCTTTGGCAAAGTCTGTGTATATTACATCATAGTTTTCATTACTTTCAAGTGCAATAATGTTGTAGTGTTCCATTAGTTGTGATAGGCATGATCTGCTTGACCGAAACCCATGTTGGTTATCATTTAATTTTCTGAGTTTTCAAAATGTCCTAGATTTTCTGTGTAACTATTCTTTCAAATATTTTAGTGAGATGAGAGATAAGCAATACTGGCCTATATATTTTGGCCTCGGATCGATCTCCTCCTTTATATATTGATAGGTATTTCTCCCGTGTCTAGTGATCGTCTCCATATATATATATAAAACTTATATATATATATATATATATATATATACATTTTAACTGCAAAGAACATGCAGTATAATTAACGTAAAGAACGACGCTTGTATAGGAGAACATTCCGCGCAAGATGAGGAGGGAGAACGAACAAATGAAAAATGAGGTAACCACCGGGGAATCGAACCCGGGATCTTCCGATTGCCGGTCAGATATGATAACCACTACACCATGGTCCTCACTCGATCAGAAGTCGTAATTCTCCTACATACGCGCAGAAACCAATACCCCGAGGGGGGCACCTCCCGCATGCCGCACCTTATATACATTTTAACTGCAAAGAACACGCAGTATAATTAACGTAAAGAACGACGCTTGTATAGGAGAACATTCCGCGCAAGATGAGGAGGGAGAACGAACAAATGAAAAAATGAGGTAACCACCCGGGAATCGGAAAATCCCGGGTTCGATTCCCGGGTGGTTACCTCATTTTTTCATTTATTCGTTCTCCCTCCTCATCTTGCGCGGAATGTTCTCCTATACAAGCGTCGTTCTTTACGTTAATTATACTGCGTGTTCTTTGCAGTTAAAATGTATATAAGGTGCGGCATGCGGAAGGTGCCCCCCTCGGGGCATTGGTTTCTGCGCGTATGTAGGAGAATTACGACTTCTGATCGAGTGAGGACCATGGTGTAGTGGTTATCATATCTGACCGGCTATCGGAAGATCCCGGGTTCGATTCCCGGGTGGTTACCTCATTTTTTCATTTGTTCGTTCTCCCTCCTCATCTTGCGCGGAATGTTCTCCTATACAAGCGTCGTTCTTTACGTTATATATATATATATATATATACAGGGTGTCCGAGAATTATCTGTACAATTTTTGGCTGTTATTAAAAGTCAACCATGAAGTATAGAAATTCCAGTTTGTCCCATTTTACAGAGAATCTCATTAAGTTTTTTCTGATACCAAGTTTTGACAGGTATTTTAGAAATGTACGCGGGTGACAGACATTGATGATTTAAAAGCAAGAATCACAGCTGCTATTGAGCGAATTGATGTGGATATGCTGCAGCGTACATGGCAACATTTGGAGTATCGATTGGATGTTTTGCGAATCACTAATGGTGCACATATCGAATGTTTGTAACAACGTTACTTTAATAAAAGAAACTTTTGAAAATACAGATTCTAAATAATCTTGTTTAAGAATTTTACGTGTGTCATCAAGAATTTTATTAAAAGATGAAATTGTACAGATAATGTTCGGACACAATGGAATTTCTGAAAAACTTGTCAAAACTTGGTATCAGAAAAAACTTAATGAGATTCTCTGTAAAATGGGACAACACTGGAATTTCTACACTTCATGGTTGACTTTAAAAACAGCCAAAAATTGTACAGATAATTCTCGGACACCCTGTATATACAGTGCTTTTTTTGTAAAAAAAAAGGTGCCGGTACTCATTGGATATAATATATATATATATGTTAACATACATCATAACATTAACTTACCATTTTATAGAAAATTCCAAAATTTCATCAAGTTCTTATCTGCTTCAATATGTCGACTTCGTTCCTTGCCGTTAGTGTCAACTGCTGAGTGGCGCATAATAAAGTGTATTGTGTACTAGCTCGTAGTTGTTTATTTTTAGATGCCTTGCATTTGTTGTGTACATAAAGTTTATCTACAATTGATTTCAATGCTTACCATATAAGAACTATACTTGCCATGAAAAAAATAGGTATACACTATAATTTTATACTACAGAATATTATAATACAATATCGCTTAAGTGTTAGAAAACTTAAAAATTTAATAAGAAAGATTCTAGATAATCTACGAATTAATTATTCAAAAAAGGTGCCGGTACGCCGTACCGGTGCGTACTGTCACAAAAAAAGCCCTGTATATATATATATATATATATATATATATATATATATAGCAAGGAATAAGAGGACGAAGAGATGGTACATGTTTAGTTACAAGCTTTTCGGAAATTTTCATTTTCTATCATCAGTGCTAAAATTATAAAAGCAGATAAAAATTAATAAATATAACGAACGGAAACTTATACAATATATTTAAATAAACGTGATATTAATGGTGTTTAGCTAATTAAAATTAAAAATAAAATAATATGAAAACTAGAAAAGTGATCAGCCGTCAAATATAAAGTAGAAAGCAAACAAAATTGAGAGGAGTCTTACCAGATTGATTGTTGTTGTGGTAAGGGGACTAAACACCATTAATATCACGTTTATTTAAATATATTGTATAAGTTTCCGTTCATATTTATTAAATTTTATCTGCTTTTATAATTTTAGCAACGATGATGGAAAATGAAAATTTCCGAAACGTTTGTAAATAAACATGTACCATCTCTTCGTCCTCTTATTCCTCGCTAAGCTACGTTTCTCTAAGAACAAACCTTTCAATCAAGTTATATATATATATATATATATATATATATATATATATATATATATATATATATATATATATACAAACACGTATATATAAAATAATAACTTGTTGATAGTAGGCCTACTATAATAAAGTAATTGAATAAAATATTAAATGTTTAAGAAGAGTCACCAATGGTGTTTCGACCATAAAGAAATAAATAATATATTTTACCAAGATAAAAAGGACTTTGTCGTTTTAGTTTATTTAGAAAAATAAATGAATTATTTCTTTACGGCGATTAACAATTATTTGTACTGAATTATGCAATATTATAAATGAATGATTATTGAAAATAAGGAATGAGTTTATATAGGTCCAGAAATCAATGATACAATGGTGATAAGAAACAAAATTAAGGTAACATATATAATAAAGTAATTGAATAAAATATTAAATGTTTAAGAAGAGTCACCAATGGTGTTTCGACCATAAAGAAATAAATAATATATTTTACCAAGATAAAAAGGACTTTGTCGTTTTAGTTTATTTAGAAAAATAAATGAATTATTTCTTTACGGCGATTAACAATTATTTGTACTGAATTATGCAATATTATAAATGAATGATTATTGAAAATAAGGAATGAGTTTATATAGGTCCAGAAATCAATGATACAATGGTGATAAGAAACAAAATTAAGGTAACAAAATATACGTTATTAATACACAACAACAAATGAGTCTACTTGCGGTCGTAAACAGGTGAGTTCGATTTAACGGTATGAAAACATTTCAGAGTCTATATGGTTAGGCTGAGAGGTTGTTGCGTTTGTAGGCTATGTAACAAAGTAGCTTAGCACGACGAAGTAAAACATAGGCCATGTGAGCTGGTGGCCTATGCGAGGTTTACAGACTTGGATCTTGTTGGTGAAGATAGGCTATGTAAATGGTATGATCTCTGATCCGGCTGAACAACGAAGACTCGGAGCCAGGTTGAATTTTTGCAGAAATGATGTTGCTACGCCGGGGAGGAAATAATCGTAGGCCTGCACCGGTGAAGTACAGTACTTCACGTAGGATCAAGCTGAGGTTCGAAGGTCGGCAGGCCAGAATGAGGCGGAGTGGAAGTTCAACGACGAAGGTGGGAGAGTGGAGTGTACGAATGAGAAAATGAAGTATGAGGAATGAGGGCAAATTGAAGTGGACTCACGCTTTTATAGACGTTCTGAAGACGTGATTGTTTGGCGCGAACTTTTCGGGAGAGGAAGTGAAATCTGCATTTTTATGTGGGCTTCTGCCAACGTGTTTGGATTTCACCACCTTGTTTACATCTTCAAGCCATGAGAAGAAGGCGAGGAAAAGGAATTTCCGGTATGCTGCTACATATATATGATGCTCGGGGAAGTAACGTGGGAATGGGGGAATAAGGTTAGGAGGATGGTAACAAGGGAGATAGGTGAGTGGGGGTAGTGGGTATAGGGGGTGATAAGGGAAAAGTAAATAAATATAATTTATATATATATACACAGTATATATGTGTAGTGTACACTCACTGTTTCATTCGTTATTTACTTTATTTACTTTATTTCTTTCCTTTTATCTTTGCTCTTTCTTCTCTTTACACTCGCTCTGTTGTACTTTATAAAGACGGGCAGACGCGTGGCCGGATAACGTGGCCTCCATTATGATTTTGAACAGCAAAGGAGCCGGGGATAATCACACACTATTATTTACTGACGTTTTAGTTATGCTGAAACAATTGAACAAACGGGGGAACACGAGTGCGGACTATCATTAACCTTTAATCGTGGAGAGAGACAATTAACTATTCTAAATTCACACTAGCATATTAATAACAAACACCTCACGAGGACGCCGCCCGAAGACTGAATTGCCAAAATTGGGCGGTTTGGCCTCAGCACATTATGGGTGTTTCCAATTAGTATTTTATATTTTTAATTCAAACTAAACATTAGTAATTTCTTATTTACGTACAAACCATAATTAAATTTTTATTAAAGATTATTATCTTTTTACTAAACAAAACATTATTAAATTCTCACAAACAAAACATTATTAAATTCTTATTAGACATTATTACCTTTATTTAAAAAAAAAATACACGACATATGTGATGTGAGGGAGTGGTGGGAATAGGGGATAAGATAAAGGGATGGCGATAAGAAAGAATAAAAAATAAATATAAAAAAAATCGCGTGACGTCATACTATAAACTTTGCCGGCCACCATTCTAATACCCAAAAATTTCAACGTTAATAAATATAAATATGAAAAACAAACAGACAAATAAACAACAATTAAGCCTAAACTGCAAAAATATCAAAATGTCCGTGACGTCATAGTATGAACTGTAGGGGGCTACTGTCAACATGATGACACATTATAACTATAGAGTAGAGGGAAGAAAAGGAGGTAAAAGAGGAGAAAAGGGGAAATAAAATTTTAATCGCTGAAAGGGTTGGGAGGAGCGAGTGTGTATATATATATATAAAATGCCTAATGATGAGTCATTTCAGCGTGATTCATGCTAGAACCCACTGAATGCCCTCCTCTCTTATCTCTCTGACTCACAACTGAGATCATACGTAAGGTTTACTCAGATACGAGTATATATATTTATACACACACACTTTTCACTGAGGGCAATCTACCATACATGTGAGGGGCAATCGAAATATGACCAATGATGATCTACAGATCTGCAGAAGCTAAGGCTAGCAAAGACCCTAAGATCCACTCTAATGTTGGCCCGAGAGAAAGGAAAAAGGAGGGGGTTAAAAGAGGAGAATAAGGAGTTAAATAAGATGCAAAACCTATCATTCGTGGTTAAAATTCAATCAGAAAAAGAGAAAGAAAGACTCCCCATCATCATCAGCAGGCCACTGCCGACAAGTCGGAAAAATAGTCGAAGAGAATAGGAAAGGGGTGAAAGATGAAAAGAAGTAAAACAAGAACGCTTACAAACCATGCAAACACAGTCTTAACTCACTGTCATACCATGCAAACTACAGCCATGCAAGTAAGGAGAGGAGAAGAAAAAAAAGTAGGTAGTAAAGTATAACAAAGAGTGGGTTAGTTTACGCTACGAGCTACAACTACGTTCGTGTTAGTCTAATTTTTTTTCTTTTAATAATAATTTTATTGCTGGCATCACACGCTGGCATGTCACAAGCTGGCATTATCGTCAACAGAATCGTCCTCGACCACCACCCCCAGAGCTCCTGTTGCTAATTGTTTTTTTTTAATTTTAAACAACGTTAATATTTTTAAAATACCTATCTAGACGGTTCTTAAATAATATTGACGCTGGTAGAGTTCACGACTGACGCGGGAAGATTATTCCATTTATCAATTACTTTAAACGTAAAAACGTTTTTAGCGATATTAGTAATGAAACGTCTGCCACGCAACTTAAATCCGTTATTACGAGTATTGCTATTATCGAAAGTGAAGAGTTTGTCAAAATTTACGTTATCGATTTTATTAACGATTTTGAAAACTTCATTAAGCTCCCCCCTTAATCTCCTAGTTACGAGTGAATGCAAGTCTAACTCTTTAATCCTATCTTCATAAGGCTTGTTACGCAATGACGGAATTAGTTTCGTGGCACGATGCTGAACCCTTTCTAACCGATCAATATCCTCACGCAAATACGGGCACCAAAATTGAACTGCATATTCTAAATGAGGCCTAACTAGGGACTTGTAAAGGGGCAATATAATATTCTTCGATTAAATTCGAAATTATGCGCTATGAAGCCTAACATCCTGTTAGCTTTTGCGCAGGACTCCAGGCACTGGTTTCTAACTTTTAAATCCTTAGATACGCGTGCGCCTAAATCTACTTCCTCATCAACGCTCGCTAACTCTCTATCATCCATCGTGTACGTGTAATTATTGTTACGAGAACCTACATGCAAAACTTTACATTTGTCTACGTTAAATTGCATCTGCCACTTATCCGTCCACTCCATAGTCCTATTTACATCGTCTTGGAGCCTATTTATCGTCCTCGTTAACAACCTTACCGCCTATTTTAGTATCGTCCGCGAATTTTAACACGTTACTAATCAATCGTACATCTATGTCGTTAATGTAAATTACGAATAGCAAAGGTCTAACACTGAACCCTGTGGGACACCGTTACCTACATCCAACCACGCCGATTCACTACCATTAACAACGACCCTCTGTCTCCTAGCTCGAAGCTATTCCTCTAACCAGTTAGCAACCTGACCGCGTATACCGTGCGCTTTTACCTCCACAATTAATCTTCTATGCGGAACTGTATCGAACGCTTTTTTTAAAATCTAAATAAATAACGTCAGCCGCTCTATGCCTATCGTATTCGCGCACGATTTCGTTATAAAATTCTAACAAATTAGTTAAACAAGATCTATGGCGTCGAAATCCATGCTGACTACTATTAATCAAATCGCGACTTTCTAAGTGATCAATGATACGATCCCTAACTACGAATTCCAAAAGTTTACTGACAAGTGACGTTAAGCTAATGGGCCTATAATTGCTAGCTACTGTGCGGTCGCCTTTTTTGAAATGGGTGTGACGTTAGCTAATTTGAAGTCTTCAGGAATAATCCCCGTTTCGAGTGCTTGATTGAAAATCTTCGTTAAGGGGCCTACGATAACGTATTTCAAATCTTTCAGATGTCTAGGATAAAACGCGTCAGGGGCTGGAGCCTTGCTAACTTTTAGTCTATCGATACGCAATCTCACCCTCGTAAACAGTTATTTCATCCAAAATAGTCGGGGACATTATTGACGTCTTCTACGGTAAAAACTGTCGCTAAAAAGTTATTAAAAATACCAGCCATCGTCTGACCGTCCGAAGCCAAAGCGCCATCAGCGTCCACGAGAGAGCCAATATTATCTTTTATCGGCTTACGATTATTCACGTAATCCAAAAACTTTTTTGGGTTATGTTTACTCTCCGCAGCTATAAGTATTTCTAAATTACGCTTAGCATTCCTAACTGATCTTTTAACCTGACGTCCAAGCTCGAAATATCTATTAACGTTAGCTACCGTGCCATTGCGCTTCTTAAGTCTAAACGCTCTGTTACGCTCGTTTATGAACTCGCCTATTTCCCTAGTCCACCACTTGGGCCTACCATGATTTCTAGCGCGCTTGGGCCTACGAGGAATAAACTCCCTTTCGATATTCAAGAAACTATCTTTAAACGCCTCCCAATGCAAATTTGCGTCATTACCCATAAATAAGTTATCACAGTCCACTACTCTCATCCTATCCGCAAAACTATCAAAATTGCCCCTACGAAAATCAGAGACTTCTATTACGTTACTATCCTTAGTGTTTTCTATCAAAAACTTAAACTAATAATTTGATGATCACTACATCCTAAACTCTCGCCTACTTCTAAACCTTCGACTATATTTTCGCCGTTCGTTATCACCACGTCTAAAATATTGTCACCGCACGTTGGTTCGGTAACCATCTGTCGTAAAAAATTGTCTTCCATGAACTCAATCATCTCAAACTCTCATCGTTACCAGTAAAAATATCGTAATTAACGTCAGGGCAGTTAAAGTCTCCGACAACTATACTATCCCGATTATTAATAAAGTTACCAAGAAGTGTGTAAAATCTAGTATCGGTATCGAGGGTTGAACGGGAGGTCTATAAACAACAACAAAATTGAAACTAAGACTATGCGCCCTAACTTCAACGCATATCGCATTAATTGCTGCCGGAAAATCTATCTTAACGTCGATAGCCCAAAGGAAATTACGAATGTACAGTGCTTACAAGAAGTCTCACGCCTCTGTCTCGTCCCAAGCTAGTCTGTTAGGTATAAAATGGGCAGTCCGTATGGCAGCGGAGGTGTGTTCGGATTGGTGCACATAATTGCTTAACCCCATCAATGACGTCCACATTATGTTTTTGTTGATCACTCTATCTATTTATATATAGAGACATACTGTATATAGATATATATAGAGTATGCAGGGGATAACGTGTCTCAGTCCCAGCTATGGTAGTTGTCTTACAATTAACAGTCCCAAGTGCAAGTTAGGTTAACACCTCCACATAAACTACCCTGGACTAAAATAACATACGTGAAGCCCTTACCCAGAAACCATTTAAAAGGTGTGATTTAAAAGCTCTCTTTCTCTCTCTCTCTGATCACACCGCATCCCATCAGAGGTCTTCAGCAGGGACATCGGCAATGTATCCATATAACGTTAATAATAACCGAAACTCGGGGAAAATATACTCTCTGCCTTCCGCTCTATCCCAAATCCTTTTCTCTTAGTAACCTCTTAATACAAACTAATCTATCATATTTTGCGACTTTTTAACTCTGGTAGGATTCAATTCCATTCCTATAGTGTAAGAGATACTTAAATTCATGTATGTATTATGCCATATGATGTGCGTAATAAATAATCATTTTTAAATAGTTGGAGCGTTCAAGGTCATCTGTAATAATCTATAGACTACCCCTGAAGCCCACTCTCAACACTTAGATTCCCCTAAGACACAGACGTCTTCAAGTAACATGAATGCGTAGAGATCTAAGGTGTTAGATTCCATATTATATAATTTATGTGCTAGGTTTAAGAACGCTGGCATTGATGGATGGAAGGAAGGGACAGTAAAAGCGATAATAGGTTTAATGAAGGAAGTGGAATGAGGATGGAGGTAAGCGTTGCTATGTCGAAGGAAACGAGGTTGGGTGGGGAATTACGAAGGGAGGAGGAAAGGGAGAGAGGGGGCTAAAATGAACGCGGGGATGTGTTAAGGGAGAGGAGAGAAATTCATATGAAATGCTAAACACAAACTCAAATATTTATTTTAATGCCCTAGACCTAGAAAGACAAAGAGCAAAATACCTTAAACTAACAATGAATTGACAGAAACAGAAGAGTCTGGTCTTAGACGCACTGATAGGTTTAACGTATGTGGCTAGAGGCCGCTACTCAGAATTACCACTACTACCTAAGTCATAATAAGGTTATTTACTATGACAGAGTAGTCATGAGTAGTTATGGAAATAAAATATGATTATACTGTTAATGGCTGACTATATTCAGTTGGGGGTATAAACTATTGCTGACAATCTTTGGATCCTTGGCTTTTAAGACGAATTTTTTATGCATATATTCAACAAAATAGGAAATTGGCTGATTATTATTACCATTCGAAGGGTTGGTACCCTTCACAACCGAAATCAATTTCAGAAGTGGTGCATGGTATCCTCATTTCCTTTATCGTCCCAGCACGCTTCGCATAAGCCATTTACGCAAAGATGGAAAGGCCGTCTGTGCACCACGAGACGACCCAGGCAATGCGGGGAGCAATGGTGACATTGCATGAATATGGTGTGCCAATAAGAGAAATATCAAGACGACTAGACGTTCATCGAAGCACTGTGGAACGGTGGATTTATCGGTATGAAGCAGAAAACTCAATCGCTACTTTGCCGAGGTCTGGTCCTCCGCGTTCAACATCTCAAGAGGAAGATGCTGCGATTGTTAATCATGCCAGAGAGCATCCGTTTGTTCCAGCGACGCATATTTACAGACACCTGAACCTTCGTTGTAGCGCAAATACAGTGAACAACAGACTTCACGAGGCAGGGTATTTTTCTCGCCGTCCAGCTATAAAACCTGCATTGACGATTGAGCATAAAGAGGCACGGATGGGATTTGCCTTGCAATACTTGCCGCAGGAGGAAGAATTCTGGAGAAAAGTTGTGTACTGTGACGAGAAAACATTTTCAACAGATAGTCATGGTTCCCTGCATTGTTGGAGGCAGCGCGGAAAACGCTATGAAGAAGGAAATGTTTTCCCGAGCAAACGTAGTGGTCACATCAATCTCGGTATGTGGGGCTGGATGTCTGGCTATGGTGTCGGAGAATTGACTCAAGTGGATGGACGCTTTATTGGACAGCAATATTGCCAGATACGGGAAGAGGTGCTGCTACCCAGTGTTCGTGCGTATCTGGTTCCAGCGCCGGAAGCATTTTACTTAATGGAAGATAACAGTCCCATTCATAGGAGTAACGTTGTGAGAGCGTGGTACGAAGATCACCCAGAGATTATTAATCTAATTCTGCCACCACGTTCTCCTGATATGAATCCGATTGAAAACCTTTGGGCAATAATGATTAACGAATGGGAGCAACGCAATGAAAGAACATTTGAAGCACTTTTAGCTCACACGAGGAATAGTTGGGAGAGCTTACGCCGAACACCAAATATTCCCTACAATCTGGCCTCTTCTATGCCGCAACGATTGCAAGAAATTATTAATGCCGGAGGAAGCTATACGAAGTACTGATGTTAAAGCCATGACGTAAATGTGTATCGAATATATATTTATGTTAATATAGAATTTTATATTTTTATGTTTGACATCTATAAAAGTATATATTGTGACCATGAAAGAACTTTACTTATCCTTAGTTAGAATCTTTTCTTGCAATGTCTACGCTCGTGATGATAATATATGCATTGTTGAAACAAACTATGAGAAGGTAATAGTTTCAGGAAAAAAATAAAAACTGGCAACATCGAGGCCATCACATGTTTATGGGAATTGTCATATGATATGCTACCAATAAACTCTTATATACTATTATATACAGTATACTATATTACATAATAATTACGATGAACAAATCAAATGCAAATTTCTCTCATTCACGGCCCACCAGTCTTGCTTTAGACTAATGACTTTCATAAGATGGAATAGGTTACCACTTAAAACAATGGATAAACTATCTATTAGTGAGACGACCGTGACTTCCTCGAAATGCGAGCGCGTGAGAGGTTCACTGAGGAATTTGGTCATTAGATTCTTCACGTAGGATATGTATCACAAACAACAATATTGACAACAATTCCCAACAATTACTTAATATCAATCATTGCATTTGAGCAAATAATTTAGACCTGCGTCAAAATAACTTAGGTATCATGCCATGATTTGGGATATTTGCCGAATTAGTCGTTCTCTATAGTCTACAATATATATTGAGACGGTATAACGTAATGCCCAGCTAATATTATGATGACTAGGATTGCTCCATAACCATCCCAACATCCCGAAACTTGGTCATTCTGCTTCTTAATCATTTGTATTTTAAACACTAAAATGTAGCAGAAGTGACGTAATAATGGACGTCATTGATTGGGTTAGAGCAGTTATGTGCACCAATTCGAACACACCTCCGTTGCCATAAGGACTGCCCATTTTATACCTAACAGACGAGCTTGGGACGAGACAGAGGCGTGAGACTTCTTGTAAGCACTGTACAGCAAAACGCCGCCACCAATCCTATGTAAACTATCATTAGTAAAGAGTTTAAAATCCAGTATATCAAGTTCCCCCAACAAGTCCCGAGTCACGGTATTTAACCACGTTTCAGTGATAGCAACTATATCGTAGTTGCCTGAATAAGTTATCGCCTTAAATTCATTTAATTTATTTCTAATACTACGCGCGTTACAATAAAAGACGTTTAAGTTATTTTTGACCACGGGTCGGCGTTTTAAACTATTTTTCACGTCGGGCCCGCGTTTCCCAGACCCACAACATTTAAAGAAGGCTTCGACTTATAAATAAGGTGACCAGAGTCCCGATTTTCGGCGGGACAGTTGCTAAAATTAACATTGAAATATCTACTTACGATGCCACCAAAACGTGTTTTTTGAGTATTGCAATTTCAAAATTTTCTCAATCACAGTAGAGGGACACCTCCTCCCCCCCACTGGACCCACTAGTGTGGGGTTCAGGATATGTCCCGCTTTTAACTTAAATCTGGTCACTTTACCTGTACAGCTTTTGAACGTTTTCGTCAAATAACTTACCTAGCCTAGCATTACCTATTTCATTAAAATGCACCCCCATCTTTTATAAAAAGGCTAGGATCACTGAATTCTGACCACAGCTTCACGAAGGGTACATTTTCCTCAGCACAAATCTCTTCTAATTTAGTATTAAAAAATATTGTTTTTGACGTAATCCTAAGACCCAAACCGTGCCTAGCGGTAATACCTAGAACTAAAGACCCATCTGACCTTACCTTCAGGGACCTAATCAACCCCCTATATCTCTCCAAAAGGTCAGGCACTCTCGTATCGGGCCTATCCGAGTCGTTTCCCCCTACCATCGTCACCAACATCGAGTGACGGGAGGCAACATCAATCCTATCCACTTCGTCTCTAACTCTGTTAACCTGGCCCCTGGGAGACAGACCCTCCTCCTCTTGGTTGGATGGCGTTCAACGAACTCTTTGTCCATATGGCGCACTAAAGAGTCCCCAATTAAAATAGTTTCCCCCCTCGTTCACGTCCCTATCCAAATGGGCGAAAGGGTTTGAAACCTCGATAGAGGGGGATTCCTATCACCTAAAGTACGTGGCCTAGCTCCACCCTTAATTTCTCTAAATCCCTCCCAATCTACTAATCTCGGACCAACCTTAACCCCTTCCTCAACTCTATCCAACCTTCTCGATAAGCTACCTAAACTAGAAACTAACGTCTTCAACGTTAATATTGGTTCGGCTTTCGTCAACCGTAGCCCTACCCCTTCCCTCATCAAGCGTTGCAAGTCTTTCCGTTACCTCACGTACACTGAATTTTATGTCAACTATTTCCTCCCTTAATTCGCAAAAAAAAAAAAAAAGATCTCTCGGTAATCGCCATAGGACCACCGTCATAATCCCTAAAATCCGTATACACCGGTTTACCCAACACCTAAAACACGACGCCTTCTGCGACGGCATCGCAAAAGTTAAATTAGTTTATAACCGTCACAAGTTTAAGTTAAATTAAGTCGCCACGCTATGAAAACTTCTAAATCGCTAAAAACCACTAATATTCAATGTGAATATAAACGCAAGAATATAAAATTCAAAAATTTTCAAAAGTAAAGTTATTGGCAATATGCAAAAGTAGAAGCAATATCAGATAGCTCAGGAAATGCGTCCGTTCAGTCCAGAATCTGGCTAACGAATGAGTACAAAGTCTGGCTTACGAATGATGTTTGATGTATCCCAAACACCCTCTGAGGGTAATATTCCTGATAAAAGCTGTGCAAACATCCTGCGTAAAGTCATCCTGATAAGATAAAGAATTTTGGCACCATTCAAATAGATACGGGATCACCTAAGCCTAATGATGAGTCATACCAGCATGAATTATCCCAAGAATCTTCTTATCTCTCTGACCCATACCTGAGTAAATACATGAACCGATAAGGGTCAATACACAAACTGAATTATTAACATATAATGTAATAAATTGTCAAAAATTACCCCCCCCCCCTCTCTCTCTCTCTCTTTCTCTCTCTCCCAGGTCATACATAAATTATTTTCATCATTATTACTATAAATATTTCCCCCATTCGATGTCTGTCAGTGATGAATATCATTATTATTTTCTATTCCTCAACCTCAAGGTCAGCCACCTCCAGTCAGATGACACACATTCTTTACTGAGGGCAATATCCCATACATGTGGGGAACAGTCCAAATTCGAATGAAAGTCTGAGTATGCAGATAAACAACGTATTCTTAAATTATTGTAAATACCATTTTTGCTTTTGACATTCCAACTGTTTCATACTACAGATAAATATTTTTTATGAATCTTCAGTAATTTTTTTTACTAAATCAATGATAAATTAAAAGCCTATTTTCAGGTTTTTACTGTTCTGTAAGTTCACAATTCTCTGCATTTTAACCTAGACTTTGACAAGGGTAGGGCTAGACACGGGCCATATGTCTCAAATTCTTTGGAAATTTTCTACAAGATCCGTTATAGCTCGTACACTTTAAATAGAGGCTAGACTTTATTTGCTTTTGTCCATTAGTTTGGGGATTAATTCCATCCTTAGGGTGAGTTAAACACATTACTTAATAAAATACTTTATTTTATTGGTAGAGTTGTTTTCTTAGGTAGGAGTCTGAAAAATCTAGTTGGCAGAGTTTATATAAGAACATAAGAATACAAAGGAATACAAAGGACACCAAACAGCAACAGACCGGATAAGTCCCTACTAGGCTGTTTGTTTAAGAAAGGTGGGATGAAAGAAGGAAGATAATTTAAAGACAAGTGAAAGTTTCAAAGCAAAACGGAGAAAAGCGGTTGAGAGGTAAAAAAGAATTAAAAAATGGTGAAAATTTTAAAGTACTGTACAGAGAGGGGAATCCAAGTGAAAATTCTACATATCTACGCGCTAAAATATGCTTCGAACTGGCGGTTTAAGGCAAGCTAAGCATCTAGTTTCCGTTTAAAGATTCGATCGAATTACTTTGAACTACGCTGGCTGGCAATCCATTCCACAAATTAACTATATGATTGATGAAAAAATATTTAGCTTCATTAGAATTAAAATGTTTACCCACTAATTTGGAATCATTACCGCGAGTTCTGTTTGCATTCCTGAAGGCGAAATATTTTTTGGCGTCGACAATATCAAAACCTTTAATCATTTTAAACACCTGGATTAAATCTCCTCGAATTCGCCTTTTTAGAAGTGAGAATAAATTTAACGTTTTCAAACGGGCAGCTTCTGATTTGTTTTTAAGTCTAGCATTTGCCCTTGGCCCCTCCTTCCTGCATAAAAAAAATCTCAGTAGCCCGTCGCTGCACTCTCCATTTTGTCTATGTCCATTCGTAAATATGGGGACCAGAATTGGACGCAGTATTCTAGGTGGGGGTGTACTAAGGACTTATACAGGGTGTACATAAAGTCAGGATCTATTTTTGTGAAATAATTATTTTTTTCTATTTTTCTTTTCAGAAGCCCTTAGAATGAATACAGAAGAGCGTGTGGCAATAGTAATTTGGCGAATCGAGGGAAAGAAATACAATGACATCAGAGAGAAGTTTAGAAGGAGATTTCATAAGCCGGGGCCAATAGACAAGACAATACGAAAATTGGTGAACAAATTTAAACGAACGGGATCTGTAAATGATGAAGCAAGATCAGGACGACCGTGTATGTCAGATCTTACCGTGAATGCAGTACGCGGAATTATCACTGAGGAGCCACGTACGCCCGTTCGTGCTGCATCACACAGACTCGGCCTCCCGACGTCATCTGTGCACAAAATTCTGAAAGTTAATTTGCAGAAGAAAAGCTATCATTTGCAGTTTTACATGATTTACATGAGGAAGATTTCCCTCGACGAAGTGCTGTGTGTGCTGATCTCGTAGAACAAATCTGGAGTGATAATTTAATGGACAACATTCTCTTTAGTGATGAAGCCACTTTCCATACGTGTGGAAAAGTAAATCGCCATAACTGTCGAATTTGGGCAGATGAAAGACCGAATGATTTCGTCCAAAATTGGGAAAGAGACTCACCTAAAGTTAATGTCTGGATGGGTTTAACAAAATCTAAGGTTTATGGTCCTTTTTTCTTTGCTGAAGCTACAGTTACGGGGCTTATTTATCTGGACATGTTGCAGCAATTCCTTGAACCTCAGCTGATTGGGAATAGGATTGTTAGTACCGTCGTCTATCAACATGATGGTGCTCCTTGTCACTATGCCGAAATTGTTCAGGATTATCTAAGTGGACGTTTTCCAAATCGCTGGATCGGACGCGGAAGCAACAGACCTTGGCCAGCGAGATCACCAGATTTAACCCTTTAGATTTCTTTGCATGGGGCTTTATCAAATCGCACGTCTATCAGACGAAGATTACGAGTCTTGAAAACTTACGTACACGTATACGAACTGCTGCAGATAACATAACCCGCAAATGCTCCAGAATGTGTTTAGAAATGCTGCTGAACGATTTGAGCTGTGCAGGGATACTGATGGGCGTCATGTCGAATCCTACTCTTAATTATTTAATAAATGTTACCACTTTATCATTTTATGATTGAATTCCATATAATTTCCAAGTGCTTCACAAAAATAGATCCTGACTTTATGTACACCCTGTATAATGTTAGCACTGTTTTCTCCGACTTAAACTCAACCGATCTACCAATAAATCCTAAGATTCTACTTGCTTTTCTGACAGCTTCGATACATTGTATGCTCGGTTTAAAAGCGTCGACAACAATAATACCCAAATCTTTCTTTTCCGTAACACTAGTTAGTCTCTTCTCGCGCATAAAGTACTTTTCTTTAACATTGTTTCCACCGACATGCAACGTTTGACATTTATCTATAATAAAGTTCATTTGCCAAATTTCTGCCCACTCGAGTAATTTATTGATATTTTCCTGAATCTGCAAACGTTCTGCCACTGATTTCGTTTGTCCCCCAAGTTTGGTATCATCTACAAATTTTGAAATTATACTCGTAATTCCTATGTCGATGTCACTGATATAAATAATAAAAGAACTGGCCCCAGAACTAATCCCTGAGGCACGCTGGTAGTTACATTTTTGCAGTTAGACGCTTTACCATTAATGACCACTCTTTGTTGCGTCCACTAAGCCAATTTTCGAGCCATTTAAGAACATTACCATTAATTCCGTGAGAATGAAATTTAGCTAATTATCTTCTATGCGGCACTTTATCAAAACGCTTTTTGAAAATCAAAATATATAACATTTACTGTTTTACTCTCGTCGTATATCAATATCATTATCATTAAAGATCGAGCAAATTAGTAAGACAAGAACGATTACATCTAAAGTTGTGTTGAGAATCTTTGATTAATTATTAATTTCTAAGTGATTAACTATTTTGTCCCCGAACGATCGTCTCCATAAGCTTACCAATTACTGAAGTTAGACTAATGAGACGATAATTTCCCGGAAACAATTTGTCTCTTTTTAAATATTGTGTTCCCTTTTCTATATAAGTTATATATATATATATATATATATATATATATATATATATACAGTCATATCATATATATAATATATATATATATATATATATACAGTCATATATATATATATATATATATATATATATATAGTCAAAGTGTGTAACCAGCCATTTCGCTTAACGGCTGAAACTGTTTCACTTGGTCATTTCGCGAAATGACCAAAATCTTCAGCCATTACGCGAAATGCTGAAATTCTATCTTGGTCATTTCGTGAAATGACTAAAATGACTTTTGTCATGAATTCATAGAAATAACAAACATCACAATAAAATTGGAAACCTTTATTTAACTAACTAAATCTGCTAAAACAGGCATACATCCACAGGTCTGTTCAAATAAGTGAGAAACACTCTTCAAATACACATTTAAACACATTTGAACATTTGAACACATTTGAATTTAAATTTTCAATATAGAGGTTTTCAAATACTAACCGGGTCTTAAATTATTCCGATGTCCGCCATTGAAGGCCCGGTTAGGTAAGCTGTATGCCCTTGACAATTGGTTAGGTTAAGTCGTGTTATTTTCGTTAAAACTAACGAAAATAACACAATAAAACTAGCGAAAATAACACAACTTAACCTAGCCAATTGTCAAGGGCATACAGTTGACCTAACCGGGCAAATGATCTTGAACGAAATGAAGAAGTGGAATTTCAGCCACTTCGCGTAATGGCTGAAGATTTTAGTCATTTCGCGAAATGACCAAGTGAAACAGCCATTTCGAGAAATGACTAAAAGTTTCAGCCATTATGCGAAATGGCTGGATACACACTTTGACTGTAACATATATATATATTATATATATAATTATATATATATGTGTGTGTGTGTGTGTGTGTGTGTGTGTGTTACAGTCAATGTCTAAAATGAGGCAATTTGTAAATTGAATGAAATTTTAGGCAATGTGTCGAATTGATGATACACACAAAACCTAACCTAACCTAACCTAACCTTACCTAATGAATTTTTAGGCAGCATATTGGGAAATACCAGTGGGCATGCATATGCAGCATTACCAGAAAGGTTAGGTTAGGTTAGGTTTGCTTATCATCAATTTGCACATTGCCTAAAATTTCAGTCAATTTACAAATTGCCTCGTTTTAGACATTGACTGTAACATATATATACGTATTTATATATATATATATATATTTATATATATATATATATATATATATATATATATATAATATATATATATATATAATATATACAGTATATATACACACAGTGTATATATATATATATATATGCGAGGTGAAGGAGTGGAGGAATGGGGGATAAGATAGAAGGGGGATAAGAAAAGTAAAAATAAAAATAAATAAAATAGTGTGACGTCATACTGTGAACTTTACCGGGTGCCATTTTAATAGCAAAATATTTCAAAGTTAATAAATATAAATATGAACAAACAAAGAAATAACAGTAAAGCCTAAACTGGAAAATAACTAAAATGAATACGTTCTGACGTCATAGTATGAACTATAGAGTACACCGACAACACGATAACAATAATATAAATATATGGTAGAGGGGAAAAGAGAAAAAAAGGGAAAAACAAAATTTTAATCTCTCAAAAGAGTGAAGCGGTTGATAACAGTGAACGGGTGGGGGAGTCTGATAGTGGAAAAATATAATGTTGGCGTGTGTGTGTGTATATATATATATATATAATATATAATATATATATAATTCCAACGTGATTCATCCCAAGAACCCACTGAATGAAAATGCTAATGAAGCTAAACTTTTTCTTCAATCGTATCGTTAATTTGTGGAATGGATTGCCAGCCAGCATAGTTCAAAATAATTCGGTCGAATCCCTTAAAAAGGGACTAGATTCTTATCTTGCTTAAACCTTCAGTTAGAAGCATTTGTTAACACATAGAAGTAGCATTTTCACTCGGATACCCTCCTCTTTATTTTAAATTTTCACTTACCTTTAAATTTCTTTCCTTCATTTCAACATCTTTCTTTGCTTTGGTTTAAAACTTTCACTTATCTTTAAATTTGCTTACATCTTCTAACCTTCCATCTTAAACAGACAACCTCGTAGGGACAAGACGGTCTGTTGCTGTGTGGTGTCCTTTGTATTCCTTTGTATATACAAAAAATTATATTTGTTTTATTCTTTTCCTTATCACCATCGTTCTTATCTTAGACACCCATTTTCCCCTTATTACTTCTCCCACCATCATACATACATACAAAAAATGTGTTTTTATTTATTTTGGTGGCCACTAATATTCATACTATGCCGTCACACACACACACACACACACACAAACACATTAGGGGGGAGTCGAAACATATCAAAAATCGAGTTTCTCCAATTCCACAGTATGCACGTAGTGGAAATGATGATCTCAACATCTTGTAAAAAAAATGAGCATATCCGACCCCCTTACCCCTTCCATAGCATCCCCCCAAATGTGACAATCATGCATTATATTAAGTCTTATTAAGGAGATTACATTAATTTGGATAGATTATTTAGATAGAGTTTTAGATAGATTGAATAGATTACATAGATTAATTTAGATAGATTAAATGAATTATATAAATTATTGTCACGTTTTTTGTTTAGTTTCAGATTGTTATTTTCGGATTGTTTATGATTGAATGAGTTATGATTTAATTCCGAATGAGTTATATTAAATTCAGATTGAATGATTCAATTGCTAGAATTTAACAATTGGTTTCTTGTTATTAATGCTACTATTCCTAAATAAGTGAATCATGGCGACAAGAAGCAAAACGCACAATTCAACATTTGGTCACCTGCAGAATTTCTACCTTCAATGACTCCTTCAAAGGCTGACGTATTTAGGCATTATTATTGGTAAGAAAACGAGAAGAACTGATTTCGAAAGGTTCTAGAACAGCAAAAGAATGTTACAGAATTGTCACTAAAGATGTGGAAGTCATTTGGGAGAAGTTTTCCTTTCCACATATAGGATTTGAAGGAATAGCTATAAAAGTTGAACGATTGATAGAATCTGCAGCAAAGCTTAATAAAGTACCATTAAAACAAAGAAACAACAGTTTTCAGCAGAAGGTGGAGACATTCGATGAAATGTTTGATATTTGCACTTGTACTTGTTACGATAAAAACATCAGTCGAACGGATTGCAGATGTGATATTAGAGTTCCAGTGATTGAGTGGGAGTCTTTTGTGGGGCAGAAACAAAGAAAAAACCAACTAGGACCAATCGACATAGTAACGACTTCCGCAAGAAAAAGGACTCACGATAGAGTTAAAGGATTAGAAAGAAGGGGTCAATCCCAGAATAGGCACCTGATGTACCTCAATCCCAGATGAAGCACCTGCGTTCAACCTCAATCCCAGAATATGCACCTTGCAAGGAATTAAATAAAAAAAACCTGATGATTACAAAATTTATTGTTTATACAAAGTTTATTACAAATGTAATAAAGACAAAGTTATAAAAGGTTTAAAGTGGTTTAATGAATAAAGAAAAATTTTAGATATTATAAATTCCTGCAATATGAGCCCGAATGTTTCTGAATCCATCTGAAGCAAATCTATCTTGCCACATAAATTGGTATAGATATAGATTAGGTTAGGTTAGGTTAGGTTAGAGTTGATTTTTTCAAATATTGATAAAAACAATGAAATTATATCTCTAAAAACTGTTTATATTTTTTTCTCCTCAATCCCAGATTAAGCACCTGTGTTTTGCCTCAATCCCAGATTAAGCACCTAAAAATGATTTCAAGTGCCTATTCTGGGATTGATCCGAAAGAAGAGCCAAGATAAGCCTAGATATGAATGTCGCCTCAACCAGCAAACTGGACCCTTTACATATTATGGAAGATGAGAGCATGGAAATTGATGATGACAGCGACGATATTGACTTTGTTCCGGATTTTGAGCTGAGAGAAAACCATCAGAACAGAATTATTTATGATAACAACAATAACAGCAGATAGATACCGTGTACGTAAGTTACAGAGCTACTGCAGCTATAGTAAATGCAGCTTTCAAGGATATGGGAATATTAGACGAAACCAATATGTTGGATAGGAAAAAAGTGGAAAGAGAAAGAATACGTGTGGGTAAAAAGAACATAATCAAAGTGAAATCAGAGAACACACAGATTGAAGGCATCGGATTTGATGGTAGAAAAGATCAAACTAAGACAAAGAAGGGAATGGAGTACGAAGAACATTATGTTCCAGATAACTGAACTGCTTGTTGTATTGCAGATGAAATAATAACTTTTATAGTTGATTCTAATGGCAAAGAATCCCTCAAAGCTTTGCTATGCGATGGCACCCCAGTGAACACTGGCAGGATTGGCGGAGTGCTAAAATTGATTGAATTATATCAGGACAGGCCGGTACAATGGCTGATTTGCCTTTTGCATGCAAACGAACTGCCCTTCAGGAACGTATTTGAAGCAATTGATGGAAAAACTTCGGGACCAAACACCTTCAAAGGTTCTCTTGGAAATAAACTCCGAGAGGATTTGACCAAACTGGATATAACTGATTATACCCCTGTAGAGGGCAACATTAAAGAAGTTTCGGCCGATATTGTTAAAATTTTCAGCAGTGACCAAAACTATATGTATGAAATGTGCATTAGCATACAATCTGGACGCATCTCACAAGCGTTAGCCACCAGATCCCCAGGTGCCCTCCATCATGCAAGATGGCTAACACGAGCAAACAGGATCCTGCGTTTAAATGTCTCTACACGAAATCCAGACAAAAACATCCAAGACCTAGTAAAAATTATAATGCTGGTTTACGCTCCAGGCTGGTTTTGGATAAAGTCTCATCCAAAGGCAAATGAGGGAGCATCTAATTTTTGGTATATCATGCACTTGCTTAAAGGCTCAGATAAAAAGCATCGGATGATTATGGGGCGTGTCCTCAGAAATAATGCCTATTTTGCCCACCCAGAGAATATATTACTCTCAATGATAACAGACACAAGAAGAGAGGTCAGAGAGCTGGCTCTTCAGCACATCATTCGAGCAAGAACTAGGAGCACCAATGCGAGAAATTTTGAGCTGCCAAAAACACTGAACTTTGAAGCAGACGATTATCCTAACATGATCGACTGGGACAACGAAACCATCACCCCTCCACCTATTTTACAGAATTTGACAAATGATGATCTTAAAATTCGAAATGAACCACTTCAGCTTATTCCTTTTCCCTGTCACAGCCAGGGAGTAGAACATGCTGTAAATGTGGTAACAGAAGCATCACAAGATAGAATTGGTTACGAAAACAGACAAATTTATTTTGAATGTACTGGAGTCGAGAAAAAAGCTACCTGTGTTCCAGTGGAAAGGCCAGTGGTGTCAGTAATTTACGTTTTTAAATTTCTTAAGGTGAATATTTTGGTTTTAATATGCTTCAATTAAATTTCTTAAGGTGAATATTTTGATTATTGTATGCTTCAATTGATTCTTTAAGTAATATACGGAGAAAGATTTCTTATTATATATATAGTATATTTATATATATATATATCTATATATATATATATATATATATATATATATATAAAACTTACTTTAACTTTACTTATATCATTATTTACTTTAATCTTTGTCATTTATCAGGTTTTTTTATTCAAAGAATTGGTTTCAATTTCATTTCAATTTAAAAAAAGGGGGGCATATGCAACGGGTAGGGGGAGCGCATAGCGGTGTAATTACAGTATGTTGTTTAGGGCCACAAAGGAAACTCCGAGCAGTGTGTAGAATAAGAATACAAAATTTTGATCCCCCCCCTAATACACACACATATATATATATATATATATATATACACACACCCTTCACTTCTTTCATCAGATCTTTCCCCACTCCTCCTCCATTACCTTCAACCCTCCAACCTTTTGTCTTATCATCATCCTTTTCATCAAATCCATTGTTTACACAGCTGTGATTAAAATTTTGCTCTTTTCTTTTTTTCCCCTTTAACTTTTCCCCCTTTTTCCCTCTTGACACTGGTACTGGCACTCCCCTTCCTCCTACCCTCTTACCCCTCGGTTTCTATGCGCCAATACTACTAACCTAAGCTAAATTATATATATATATATATATATATATATATATATATATAAATGAACAATGAATAATTCTTATATTCATATATTCTTATATTCAGTTTTGCATATAAAGTTAAAACTCGCGTAACACTTTAGTTGTATATTAAACGCAAGTTTGGATAAATTTTATATTTTATTTCTATTTTATTTTTGCTGAATAATTGACGAATTATTTCTTTTCTAAATTACTTAATCTTTTTTTAAAGATTTAGCTTAATAATGTAATAGTGTTAAATTCTGCAATGTTCATTTTATTTATACATTCCCTCTTCGTTGTTAAAGATGAACTCATGACTTGCTTAACACTTAATTTTAAAAATTAAGCATTTAATTTTGGCTCATATGCATGTTTAATTTTAATCCATAATAAAATGCATTTTTCATTTTCCATTTATAGTTAACTCGGCAGATCATGATCACATCAGATCTGTCAATATGCGGTTTAAAATAGAAATATGGCTTCATCTTCAAATATCTTGCTTATCTGATAAGACATTGCTACAGCTAAAATATTTACCTTATCTTCAAATATTTTGCATAATAATTCAGCCTATTGAGAATAAAAAACAAAACAGGTAAACGTGAAGAATTTCTCCAGTGATCATTCTGATTCTGGCTGATCTGACTTAGAGGCTGAGCATTACCTGTAACATTTTAGCAGTAAACCACAGTTAGAGAATATTTTTGTCTTCTCCTTCGAGCCTTGCTTTCTCTAAAGAACTTAGTCTTAAAATAGAAAAAAAATATTTTTACCGACACACTACAAGAAGAATCGGGGAACCATTAGAGAATTTAGTAAGTTCACAGAATCCTCTGATCTACTACAAGAAGAAATCGGAGAGTAGCATAAGAGAAACTACTGCGATCCCCTACACGGTACCAGCTACCCCAGAGGGAGAAAATCCGTTGCTGCCACCTAACCAGAACCCCCGGAACCTTGAACCGCCCAAGGCCATAGACGGAGGAGTTAACATGCAGTGGGTATGTGCAGTGGGTATGTCCACATGGTGTGCTGTAGCTGCAAATATATATATGTATATTATATACAAGCACCATAACTTTACAGTATATTAGTTTTCGATTACTGTAGTAAGTACTCACTCTTAACTGGGTAGGTGGTGCATGCTCAGCTTACCCTACATGCACGCTACTGAATTATATATGTTAGTATGTCACCGAAGGCCATTAATTTTTAAAAAACTCCTTTAATTATGAACTACCCCAAATTATGGGCATGCCAATGTCATATCGATATGCCCTAGGCTAGGTTAGATTAGAATAGATTCGGTTAGGTCGTTTTAAAGTAATTTATGTTCAGTTAGGTTACGCAATGTTAAGTTAGGTTAGGTTAAATTATGTTACATGAAGAAAGTGTCGATGTTTTCACATATTCATAATTTGGAAGTATATCACTGGTTGTTCGAGCAACTTAAGTGAAAGGAAAATGTTTCTGTATTGTAGGAGTCCTTGTCAAATTTTTCATTTACGCGTTATTTTTAAAGATGAATTTTTTTCAACTTTTTTTTTATTGATGTTCAGAGATCGAGCGACGATGAAACAGATTTTGTGCGTGGCCCGCCTCCATATTTGTTAAAAATGAGGTACGTCTCCATAGAAATAGGAATATTTTCCTCCGATATTTTCATGAAAAGACCAAATGGAGATGATAATGTGCTTTAACGAAAAAAATAAATCGCAATCTAGTTTTTCCCCAACGAAATCTAGTTCCAAAAATTCGTTGTTACTGAAATTGTTTTTCAAAATGTAGAAAAGTGAAAATAGTGAATAATTTGCTGAAGAAATCCCACAATTCATTTGTTCGTATACTCAATTTTCAACATGAGCATGACGCCGACATGGAAGATATGTTGAATAGTGTCATTTTCAAGTATATTTTTTACACCGTTTAAAGTTGTTATATTTAAGTCCACGAAGATCCATTCTATGTCGGTTAGTCCAGGAAAAGTCAGCTGTAAAGGAAGAGAAAGGGTTTTACAATGAATTAAACACACGTATCGGACTACAGTTAACTACGTACAAAGCATTATAAAGCATTCAGAAAAAGTAGGTACAGTAACGCATAGATAAATACAGTCCGGCTACCACCAACCATGCAGACATGACGAAAAGAAGTTTTTACATTAAAGGTACAGAAAAGTTTTAAAAATACTGAAAGGAAATAATCCGCAACACATTCACGCCACAAGCACAGTTATTTCGTGTACTCCGATAAAAATGTTATAAAAAGGTAGAATGAAATATTGCGCTATATATCAACAACGTCAACCATCCTCTCTTCATGGGAAGAGTTTGTTTTTCGTTAATAGCAATTCAATATCATTACATAATATTTTGTTTGCTATCTGCTGTTCTTGTCCCGAATAAATATTCAATTTCTTTATTTTTCAAGCTTTTATTCAAAAAAGAATAAAAGTGACAGATCTTTACAATTTTTAGGTATTTTATATGACGTTAATATACAGGGTGTCCCAGAATTAACTATTTCAATGAAATCGGACAAATTTTTTAAAAACACACTTTTATTTATGTTTATCATGTTTAATATGTGTTAAAAATGTATAAATTTATAAATTTTTTTCATAATTTTATTTTCATAATTTTTTCATTATCTGGTCCAATGAAAGACCGTCTGAAGTCATAGAATGGCGAAGAGACTCTCCAAAAGTTAACGTGTGGCTTGGAATGACCAAATCCAAAATTTATGGCCCATTCTTCTTTGCGGAAGCAACTGTAACAGGTACCGTCTACCTTGATATGCTTCAGCAGTTTCTCGAACCACAGCTTCTTGATGATGGCATTCTTGATAATGTTGTGTTTCAACAAGATGGAGCACCATAAATTTTGGATTTGGTCATTCCAAGCCACACGTTAACTTTTGGAGAGTCTCTTTGCCATTCTATGACTTCAGACGGTCTTTCATTGGACCAGATAATGAAAAAATTATGAAAATAAAATTATGAAAAAATTTAGAAATTTATACATTTTTAACACATATTAACATGAAAACATAAATAAAAGTGTGTTTTTAAAAAATTTGTCCGATTTCATTGAAATAGATAGTTAATTCTGGGACACCCTGTATTACAGTACTCTCATCTGAATATGCCCTTGTAAGCATGGAAGCTTTTATGCAAAATTAGTGGCATTTAGCTTATTTATTGCGTAAAAATAGTGAAAGTTGTAAATAATAATAATAGAGACAACAACAACACATAACAATAATAATAATAATAATAATAATAATAATAATAATAATTATAATAATAATCGCAATAATAATAATAATAATCGCAATAATAATAATAATCATAATAATAATAATAATCGCAATGACAATAATAATAATAATAATAATAATAATAATAATATAATAATAATAGCAATGACAATAATAATATAATAATAATAATAATAATAATAATAATAATAATAATCGTAATGAGAATAATAATAATAATAATAATAATAATAATCGCAATAATAATAATAATAATAATAATAATAATAATAATAATAATAAAATAAATAGAATATAAAGTCTACAAAATGTTAAATAATTTTAAATTAAATGATTTATTGCATATTAGTAGAAAATATTACATAAAACTGAAATTGACAAGTAATAGTAGTAGTGACAACAAAAAATAATAATAATAACAGCAATAATAATAGTGAATGCTGAATACTGAACAACCTTTACTGATAAAATAAATACAACACTTTTACAATTTACAATGACATAACTAATTGTGAAAGTGGATTATTTATTTTAGTCACAGTTTACAAAATGTTACAGAATTGTAAATTAAATTATTTATTGTATATCGAGTACAAAATAAATGCTACTTAATAATAATAATAATAATAATAATAATAATAATAATAATAATAATTATAAAAAAGAATACATTATGAAATTAAAGGTGATTAATGACATTAGCATGCTGTATTTTAAATAGTTGATTACAATATTGATTACTATGATAAAAGTGGCGGTAGTGAACTTATACATCAGTAGAAGCTAATGAAGTGCTGTTTTAATGATTTGCGAAATACATTTAGTGATGAAGCCTGCCTGATATGCATGAGAATTGCATTTCATACATCTACTCCTTTGAAAGAGAATGCATTTCTTGCAGTTTCTATTGCATAGTAAGGTTTGTGTATAAAATCCCTGGGCAGTCTGGTGTTATAACAATGTGGTATTTGATGGGGGTGATTGCTCTTTAAATGAGTGATGTATGTTGATTTTTGTTGATACCTTTGAAAACACTGACAGCAGTGATGTAGTCGAACCACCATGGCCGAGATCGAGACCTAGACCGAGACCAGGAAAAAAGGTCTCAAGACCGGTCTCGAGTCCTATATTACTCTCTGACAGCAACACTGAATTCGTATAAGTCATTTAGTTTTAAAATATTTAGCTCTTAAATAGTGAGGAAGTGTGACTTTGTCTGTTCTCATTATTCGAGAGACACCCCATGCTATAATGCAATATGATAAATGTGGATGGATGAAGGAATATTTGGTAACGAGTGCATTTTGAAGAAGGGTCTTATTTAGTTTAAGTAATATAAAGAGAAATCTTCATATTTTGGATTTGATATGTTGTTCATGACTTTTGAAATTTAATTTTACATCTAAATAAATGTAAAGTACTTTAACCTCATTCACTCTTGCAAGAGTGGTATTCCCAAATTTTATTTGATAGTTTGTATTTATATATTTTATGGTAATAATCATGTAAGATGACTTTGTCAGGTTCAGTAGAAGTTTATTAGCACACATCATTAATACACATTTTCAAATTGCCTGTTCGTTTCATTAACCAGAAAGTCTGCGTTATGATGGGAAGAAGTAAGTGTGGTATCATCTTCTTATTGTACGCAGTTTAATGTGGCAGAAAGATGAAAATCGTTGACATGAATTAGAAATAATAATGGCCCAAGAATAGATCCTTGTAGAACTCCCCTAGTTAGCATCGCCACGTCGGATAAATTGTCTTTTAATCTGATGTACTGATGGCGATTTGACAGATATGATTTTAACCAATTGAGGATATATTCTCTTATTCCATATACTGTATGTGAAGTTTATTCAATAAAATTTCATGCAAAACTGTATAAATGCTGTTGACAAGTCAAGGAAGATCAAGGGAGTGTGATTTTCACTGTTTAAGTTCTGATGCACATCTTCTAATAGCATGTTTAATGTTTATGGCATCTCCCGTTGTATGTCCACACCTCTAAACCCAAGTTGTGTTTAAGTTAAAATATCGTATTTGGTTAGGAACTTAGTAAATTCCCCAATTCGGAAATGGAGTGATAACTGGATGAAGTGTTTGGGTTTCCCAACTTAAATACAGGGCGTACTCTGGCTTTCTTTAGACCAATGGTTCCCAACCTCGGGTCGCGGGGTCCTCAAGTAGGGTCGCGAAGGGTCACTATATTCACTATTTTTTAATTCAATTTTTATTTATATACATATTTAAATTTTATCATAAGCCTGAAGGTCGGGAGGTCCTGTTAGTGGCCAATTTAGGGTCGCAGCGTTTAATACTCACAATGAGTGCTGGTGTGAGCCATTGGGTGTTGTATTTAGTTTTAGATATTACTTTTGATTTAGGAGGAAAGTTTATATTGAATATATACCCATTAGTGTGTCTGAGAATGCTTGAAATTTTGTTCCAATGTCATGGTTACTTTTGATTATTCTAGTTTAGTCAAAAGCTGTTATTTCTCTCAGGAACTTTAATTTGTTATTATAGCTGTAAGATTTATAGTCAACTTTCATGGTTTCCTTTGCTGAGAAATGGGTGGTTAGCATGGTGTATGTAGGCAAGTGATCTGTGATATTTAATATAATTATACCCGAGATACAGTCAAGCAGAGACTGCACCCAGATCTGATCTAGCAGAGTCGAATTTCTAATGTCATTGTGAAGTCTAGTTGGTTTTGTAAAAGCAAGTTTAAAACCACTTGCAGTCATGATGCTGTGAAGGAAGCGTGCGTTATTATTTTAATGTACTTTTCGGAGATCAATATTTAAATCTCCTGCAATAACGCAATTATTACAGATATAATTGCAAGTGTTTCTGAAGTATTGTTTATTCGTGTCAGTTCTTCGATACTTTTACTCTTGTAGTTTGAGTTTACAAACATACTTACACCTCCTCCCCTGTTGTTAACATGGTAGCTTGTGCACCCTGGAATGCTCAAAAAATATCTTATTATTTTCCTTTAATCAGGAATTAGTTAATATAATGCACGTGAATTTATGTTGTAATAATTTTAGGTTAACTGTCAATTCGTCGAAGTGGCATGGGAGACCGCGAATGTTTAAGTTTAGTAAAGACATGTTGCCATGGTTGTATTTCTTGTTTAAGAAGTTGTCCACTGACATATATAGTCAGCGTTGACTACGTTTAGATATTCAGTAATTTCATTTACAGTATTGAGAGTATTTAAAGTGTTGATCATGATGTAAAGATTAGCGTAATACGGTAATAGAAATAATAACAATTAAGAAAAGAGATAAAAAATAAAAAATAAAAATATGCAGCACAAATACAGACATATATATATATATATATATATATATATATATATATATATATATATATATATATATATATATATTATATATAGAGGTCGACCGGAAATCCGTTCCTCGCCGTTCTCAATCAGTCATGGAATCAAAACAAAGGCTATACACGTGGTCATGAAACAGGCCCAGAGGAAACAGATTTTGTGGTATTTCCCGAAACGACCAACAGAGGACGTCACCAAGGTCTATAAAATGCAGGTTCTTTCTCAAATCACTCTCACTTGCCATTTTCTCGTTTTGGTCGTTACGTCTCACTCTCTGCACCTTCGTCAGTAGCACCACTCGTCACGCCACCCGCTTTCCGGCCTTCGCCGGAGAGCGGCCCGCTGTTCCTTCAAGGCTCCGGTCGCGCATGCATGAAGTCTATCACCAAGTAAGGTCCTCTACAATTTCATCTTGCAAGAAGCAACATTACTGCTGCAGGCGTTTCCGTTGGCCCCCTTTTCAACAAGTCTCTACCGGCCCTCAACATAAGCATACATACACAAAATACATACATACATATATATATATATATATATATATATATATATATATATATATATATATATATATATACTGTATATATATATAGGGTGTTCGAAAAGTCCTGTGACTCCCTACAAAATGTACATACTGTAATAAAAATTTTATTTTTGTGTGATTAATTGAATTTTTATGTGATTCATTGACATTTTGTTTTTTCTCCAGGTATTAGAGTTATGTGAACAATGGCAGACCAGTCCACTTACACTCTGGAAGAAAGGATAGTGATGAGCACATGGGCTCATGAAAGGTTACATACTGACAAAATGATGCATGATATCCAGAATGATTTCAACACAAGATTCAATAAGGCTGCACCACCAAACAAGACGGTATTACGTTGGGAGTAAAAGCTGTTTGAAACTGGCTCCATCAAGGACAGACCACGGTCGAGAAGACCAACAACGCGAGCAGAACATTGTGAAGGTATAATTGTAGCGGTAGCTCGTTCACAGAAAAAAAATCACTTCGGAAACGATCACAAGAACTTGCAGTCCCCATGTCGCCTCGCCTCTGTCTAAGGCCAGCTCTACAGAGGACTGACTGTCTTCCATCCAACTACTCTCTAGACCCAGCGTCGTTTCCATATCATAATACAAGTTTATTGCGTTTACATAAATATGGATCCTATAGCCTGTTTCTTATGGTCCATACAAAAACTACTCACGATTATTTGATTTCTTTTTCATTTTGACTAAATTTTAAATATATGCTATGTGCCAAAATAAAATTTGGTTACGTTTAAAAGGTGTTCATTTCTGGCCGTCTCTCTCTAATTGCACATTATTACTACTCTTTTATTTTAATTATTGCTACCTATAAAGCAATTATCTTGCACATTGACCTACTTGGGTTAATCAATATGTAAGAGCTGTGTGTGTGTGTGTGTGTGTGGTGTGTGTGTGTGTGTGTGTGAGAAAGAGAGAGAGAGAGAGAGAGAGAGAGAGAGTTACAAGGACAAGAGGAAGCATCAAAAACCTTTCGATCCACTCTGAGACGTTCTTGCTATTAAACTAATGCAGTTTTTAATTATTCTAGCAATTGTAGAAAACTGGATAGAAAAGTATAAGGCTCTCTCCCCACCCTCCGTTCCCTCCGTGCAAGAGGCGTGTACGGTAAAAGGTTGAAGAAAATACCTTGATCCTGGAAAAGTAGCCAGGGAAATTTTACAGAAAAGAGGAGAATATATAAATTAGCTCTACAATTACGCTATGTACACATATAAATCGTATACTAGATAGTACTGCTACTTGGTATCGTCACAAAAACCTCGAACATATGTTTTGATTTTATACAAAATATTTACAGCGCTATTTAGCGAGTTATCGGTCCAACAAGGGCCCCATGAACATTTCAAGTATCACCAAAAGAATTAAGAGAAAAGAGAGAGAGAGAGAGATGGCGAGTTAACCATGTTAAGGTGTAATTCCTATTATAACTCCCTTTGCTATTTGCCTCAGTGAGCAAAATGTCAATTTACCTTCTTTCAACAACTTCTGGGTCTCCACTAAATGAAAATTCATATATATATATATATATATATATATATATATACTAGAATGCCCGCTACGACTTGCACAGCAAAAGCCCCCCAAAAACACAACCTAAGGGGAAACTGGGTTAGGTGTGTTACTAAAATTTCGCTGGTTCTCCCTTGTTACTTACTTTATGTGATTTTATGAGGGTTAGAACGACGGGTCAGGATCGACAAGCGGTCGACCCCTCTGCAGCATCCCGCCTCATTTGCAGGATTTGGTGGAGGGAATTACTTTCCGATCTCCTCCTACGCAAGGAATATTAAATGTGAATACTAAATTTGGTGTATTTACCCTAGCCATTTTGAGGGCCCTTTCCAGTACCCCTCAGGAGGGGGCACTGGAGGGGTGGGTGTGCTACTAAGTATTCCCTAGTTTTCCTTAAAATGTATACTAAATTTGGTGCAGATTATCCTAGCCGTTAGCCGCTTCCCAGTCCCTCCAGCCAATAGGGGAGGCACTGGGAGGGGCGAGAGTGTTATTGAAAACTTCCTTGGTTCTCTCTTTATGTGTATACCAAATTTTGTGCAGATTACTCTAGTAGTTTAGGCAGGTGAATTTGAGCGTAAAAATATCCTTAACCTACCTTACCATGTTAAATTGTTAATTTTCAATATCTTCCGATTTTACTTAAAGCAATTGATATCAATGTAGTCTTTAAGTATAATAATACTGTTAAATCACGCCTAATAAAGAATAGCCCGGATGATGCGGTTGGATGTGTGTATTCGAATGGATGTACACAATGTAACTCAGTATAATTTATACAGTATAGGCGAAACGTTAGATATTAGGGTAAAATAGCATAAATATGCGTGTAGAACAGCAAATAATTCTAATGCATTGTTTAACCATATGTATAGATGTAATCATAGTATCAAGTGGGATACTTCTAAAGCGCTCGTTAAAAACAGAGATATAACTGAAAGGAATATTCTAGAATGTGCATTTATCCATTTTAAGAATAATTTTAATAACAGTGCGGACTGTATAAAATTGACAATATCCTGTTAAAATACCTTTTGCCTTTAATTAACTCTTGTTAATCATGTGCTAATCTTTTTGTTTTTCTGTCCCGTTGTACATATGTATATATTTTCGTCATCTTGCCTTCTCCCTTCATTCTCTGACGAGGTGTACTTCTGAATACACGAAAGGCCTTGGAATCATTTTTCTTTTTCCTTGTGAGTTTACATTATATATATATATATACAGTATAAATATATATATATGGGATTGAAGTCAGAATGGTCCCCTGAGGTTTTTTATGATACACACAGACCGTGCATGGAACAAGGAACTCTTCTGGGGAAATTAAATCCACTATAGTCCGAATAAGTAATGGTAAATGACAAACACTATAGTTTTTTCTTTTTCATGATGTTAGCGCAACGTGGGCAACGGGTCACTTAGGAGACTATTCTGAGTTCAATCCCATCATGAAACGGACATGTTATGTGAAAAGTGGACGCTCAATTTTGCCAGTTGAGGTTTAAGTTTTTGTTTTCGGCTAAAAATACAATAGTTACCCCTTTTTCTTTGATGTATTCAATCCGACGTGAATGCAACGAGTCTTTTGCTTATATTGAGGTTCTGAATATAGTTGAGCTGGGATGTTTTAAACCCTAGATCCAGTGCCAAAGCTGGATCCTATTGCTTTGCAGATAGCTAGTGAGAGAAGCTATATTTTTGGGGCCTCTTTGCGAGTGACCCGTTGCCCATGTTGGGCCTATAGTGTTTGCCATTTACCATTACTTATTCAGACTATAGTGGATTTAATTTTCCCAGAAGAGTTCCTTGTTCCATGCACGGTCTGTGTGTATCATGTACTGTATATTTACAGCGTTGTTATGATGTCTGGGAGGGGTTTTGTAATGGTTTGACTTTTAATGTAATGATTTTTATGGTAATGACTTTTATTTATAAATAATGATATTTGTTATATCAAACTTATACTGTATCGCAAACTTTAACAGTTTTTCTATATTAAATTTCCTTTAACTGCATAGAATGGCTGTCTGATTCGGCAGCGTGTGTCTGCTTAGCGCTAACGTATGGAAAGCCGAAACACGATACAGATTTTATGATTTTATTCAATTAAACTTGGAAACACGGTGATTTAAGGGCAGAGGGAATTACTGTAAGATGAATATGACATTGAAAGAGAGCCAGGTTAAGTCGGCCTGAGCCAACTATAATTAACGGAATTTACAGTTTTAAAAATAAATAACTTTTCAATTATTCCAAATAGAACAAAATATCACATATCATGAAAATCTCTGACTTAAAGTTTGTTCATAGTTCACACTCGCACTTTATGGTTCAACATATCCTCCATCTTGAACAAAGCAGCATTCGATTTTATTCTGTAGGAATTGGAAAACATTTTCAATTTATTGCCGCGTGATTTGATGCACTGCAGTTTTGATACGTGCTTTCAGTTCTGCCAAATCTTTTGGCCGAGTGGAGTAAACGACGCTCTTGACATGACCCTATGAAGAAAAGTCTAAGGGGGTTTGAGTCGAGTGATCGGGACGGCCATGCAAGAGCTCCTTTTCTCCCAATCCATTTTCCAGGGAATGTTTCATTCAAAAACTCCCTGACGTTCCGAGAATTGTAGCATTAGAACTGCAAATAGTCACGTTTATCAAGAAATCTTAGAATACTTCATGCTGGAGTCTGCGGAACAGCTGTATGGAGACGAACCATTTATTTGTCAACATGACCTGGCTACAGCTCATGCGGATCGTGCAACAACTGTGTGATTTAATGCTCATGAAATTGAAGGACTACCATGGCCAGCTAATTCCCCCGATCTTAATCTGATAGAAATCTTTGGAATGTTGCTAAGCAGAAGGTCCAAAAGCGTAAATCAGGAACACGTAGTGAACTGAAGGTGTTTGATAGCAACCTGTCAATCGATAACTACAGAAGAATGCCTTAAGAGGTTTGTCGACTTGATGCCACGTCGATTGGAGGCCGTAATCAGGGCTGAGTGGACCAACTAAATATTAAGAAGCAGAATTAAAAAGTCTTTGATAAAGGTTTAATATATAATGAATAATAAATAATAATAAATAAATAATAATAATAATAATAATAATAATAATAATAATAACAATAATAGATAAATAAATAATAATAATAATAATAATAATAATAATAATAATAATAATAATAGATAAATAAATAATAATAAATAATAATATAAAATATATAATGTATAATAAACAATGAATTTATTCTATTTTTTGCAACACCTGACAAGATATTCTAATATTTTGGAATGTCGCTATGCATTAACTTTTCACTATTTAATAAGGTTTTTGCTATTCTTTTTTTTTAAACTGGCACAGACAGGTGTCTTTTTATCATAATGACGGCACAGGTACTCAATATTCCTCATAAAGGTGTATAACTTAAAGGTATTATCAAGGTCATGAGCCCATTTGAGAAAGTATTCTATTTTTGGGCCACAGTTACATATATACAGGGTGTTTCAGGTCGACTCTAGAAGTATGGAAAAGAAACCCTTCATATTAGTTATGGAAATTACTATGACAAACTTCAAATACCAAATACTAAATACAACCTACAAATTCCGGAATTTGTAGTTTGTATTTGGTATTCGGTATTTGAAATTTGTCATAGTAATTCCGGAACTAATATGAAGTGTTTCTTTTCCACATTTCTAGGGTCGACCTGAAACACCCTGTATATTAGGTTAGATTAGGTTAGGTTAGGTAAGCAGGCCCGTAGCCAGGAGGGTGTCGGGGGTAGAACGATCTCCTCCTTGACAGGAAAGGTCCACTTTTGTAACCATAGTTATAACTTATGATGTGATATTATTATATATAACATCATTTGATAAATAAACTTGCATTTTTTTTTTTAACTTCACAAACTAAACTACTCTAAACTTAATTACTCTAAACCCCCTCCGCAGTGACTAGGTCTTTGCACCAAAAGGTCCGCCTTTCTACTATTTCGACCCCCTCCTTGGAAAGTCCTGGCTAAGGGACTGTTTGAGAGTGTCGATAGAATGTTCCGTCGACCAAATTGGTATAGGCCCGACTAAGAGCACAGTTCAAATACTTATAATAATAATGAGTGAAGAAGGCCAAAAACTGGCCTATGAAATTGGTATTTAGGCCAATTAATGCAGCCCATTACGCTAACTCCTGGGTTATTATTATTACCAGTATCATCGGGATTCGAACCCCCAAACTCAACCCTTCGCTCATAATGAAACGGTGTTACCCACTGAGCTATGGACGCTGTTTGAAATGCTTGTACTGGAAATTTAAAAAGATGAATCAGTTAATGACAAATATTTACATTTCTCCAGAAACGACGAAAAATTATTTTAAATTTGCTCCGAATGAAATTGGAAATATACTGAGATTACTGTTGACAAATTCCAAACATTTTAGTACGTGAAGATTACCTTTCCTTTCATCACATAGGAGTCAATATCCTTTATGGTGAAAAAAAAATCATGGTAGTACATCAAAGGAAGACAGAATTCAAGTAAATTATTTTCGAAACTTATGGTGAAATACATTCTTATTCAACAAATTAGAGACGACACGAAAGGAGACTGTATTGGACCAGATTAAGACGAATAACAGAATATGTTGATGTTATCCAACAGGAAATTTATGATGATACCATAAGTTCTGTACTTCAGGATAAAACGACAGAAGACTGCCTTTCGTTAGTAGAACGGAAAAATCCAAAATTATTACTAGAATACATACCAAAAAAGCCTGAAAAAAGGAAAAAAAGCAGTAAAATTGATAGAAAGGACGAAACTCTTTTCCGCCAAGAGAAAACAAGTGCTTGAACAATAGACAAATACAAAATAAATGAGAGGAAACAAATGTTGAAACAGAAACAGAATGAAATAGACATAAAAATGAAGCAAACATTCATTTTGAAATCAGTTGATGAAAATTATAAAGTAGCTGAAAATATATAAAAAATCTAAAATATTTTTACTCTCTCACAAAACGAAAGATGAAGTGCGGAGATATATTAGATCCTTGTAAAACAACAATGATTATATTAATTATTATTTAAATAACGCAAAAATATTAATGAACTGCTTAAGAACCAATTTAATTCTGTATCCAACTCGCCTAATCCGGATATGAAGCTGGAAAACCCCCAGTACATTTTTTGAAGAAGATGCGCAGGAACTAAGGATTGAGTTCAACAGAAACTTCCTCTACGATACTAATTTCAAGGACGTAACGCAATTAATGAAATATCTAAACTGCGAGACAATTCAGCCTCAGGGCTCATACATGGAATACAAGTTTCTGGGGAAACAAAAGGCATGGCGAAGTTATTAAACCTATTGTGGAGAAAATCACGCGCTAGACACACACCTGATCACAAACTCTTTAGAAAATCCAGACATTGCTTCTATTTACAAAGGGAGAAACAGAGCCTTGCCAGAAAACTATAAATAGACCAGAGCGCTCACGTCACATCTTATAAAGTGTTTTAAAAGATTAATTATAGATTAAAGTGCATATTACTAGCTGGGAAAGAACTGTATAATCCAAACCAATATGAATTGAGAGGGAGAAGGGCTTGTTGATCGCATCTATTAGATTAACAAGAATAAATGTTAGGCCTTTTGTGCCAAAGAAAACATATATGTAGCATATACAGATTTTTCTAAAGCCTTCTGTAAATATGACCTTTGACTCTTACTCACAAACTCAGAAAAAGTAGGTGTTACTGGAAAAACAAGTCTCTGGATTCTTATTATTTTTTTTAAATAAAAAATCTCAAAAAGTAGTAGTGGTACATGGAGTTAATTCAGTTTCACTAGTCATTAAAACGCGTGCTGTTCAAATGATAGCGGATATAGACAAGGCTATTGCTTCTGAATAAGATATAAAAATATTACAGAAGGATATAATCACATTATTTGAGCGGGCTAAAGAAAATATGTGAAATTTCCTGATTATAAATGCCAACTTCTCAGAGGGTGGTAACAAAAGAAACGGATTACGAATATCCGTTTTTTTTTAGTTGTCATGATGCCTATGATGAATGTAAGGAAAAAAATATATATGCACTTTGAATTGAGAAACTTCCTTTATGATCACTAAAGAAAGAAACCCTAATTTCTAAAAAATGCTTTTAACCTCAACTTTATAACTTCAGAATATTTTTTTTAAAAGGCAAAACAACTTTTTCATACATAAAAACAAAATTATCTTTAAGTAAATCGTAAAAACGTTCTTGATAATGAAAAATACATTTTCATATATATATATATATATATATATATATATTATACAGGGTGTACATAAAGTCAGGATCTATTTTTGTGAAGCACTTGGAAATTATATGGAATTCAATCATAAAATGATAAAGTGGTAACATTTATTAAATAATTAAGAGTAGGATTCGACGTGACGCCCATCAGTATCCCTGCACAGCTCAAATCGTTCCGCAGCATTTCTAAACACATTCTGGAGCATTTGCGGGGTTACGTTATCTGCAGCAGTTCGTATACGTGTACGTAAGTTTTCAAGACTCATAATCTTCGTCTGATAGACGTGCGATTCGATAAAGCCCCATGCAAAGAAATCTAAAGGGGTTAAATCTGGTGATCTCGCGGCCAAGGTCTGTTGCTTCCGCGTCCGATCCAGCGATTTGGAAAACGTCCATTTAGATAATCCTGAACAATTTTGGCATAGTGACAAGGAGCACCATCATGTTGATTCTAAGGGGATAGGATTCGTGTCATAACATGACGTAATGAGAATCTATAAATAGATCCATAAATTGTTTAAACTTCATTCTCTTCATTGGAATTGCATCGGAGTGACGTGTATTATTTACTTGTCAAGATGTATAGAAGAAGGAAGTTTGTTCCTCGAAAAAGGAAGTATGTTCCTCGAAGGAAAGTTAGATGGCGGTCAAAGGAGAAGATATTTACAGCTTCAATGAAATTTGTTTATTTGTCTAAAAATACTTTTGATGTTAATGCAGATGGATATTATACATTGAGTTTGGATCTTTTAACTAAGGATGCTAAATCAACTATTTTAAAATTTAATTATTATCAAGTAACGGGTGTATCTTTTCATAGTATTCCCGGAATGAATATGTCTGGATATGTTATTAATTATGAAGATTCATTAAGTCGTAAGAAAGATGTTAGGGAAAGGTTAGATTGACCTAATGTAGGGATATCTCCATCTCCATATGTAATTGTTCCCCATTGTGTTTTGTTTGAACCTAATATGATTCCTCACATAGTGCAGAGCAAGTAATGAATCATCCCAGAACAAAGTGGTTCTCACCTTTTAAGGAGTTTAGAATGTATCGTAGACTGAAGCAGGTGTGTGATTTAGGTAAACAAGTAACTGCCCAATTCCCTAATACTTTAATTAAGATATCAACCAATGATTTAGCTAAACCATTAGGTCATATTTATGTTGGTAAATATACACCTGACGGATCTCAAAAAAATGAGTATGCATTTACATATGTTAATCGAATTGTATTTTATGTTAAGCTGTATGGTATGAAACAATAAAAAAAAAAAAAAAAAAAAAAAAAAATTTTGGATTACCCTGTATTTTTTTGGATTACCCTGTAGTCACCACTTGACTCCTTAGTATTACCTAGGAGTCAAGTGGTGTGGTGACTTTTACAGGAATAGAAACTGACGTCATCAAAACGTCATACATTTCTTGCCTTATCTACATCCGGTCTACATCCTGTTTATGAGTGTCGTCATTGTTCAAAGAATTTGATTTCTATATTTAGACCATGTAGCCAGGGTTCTTTGCCATCTAGCCAGGGTTCTTTACCATGTAGCCATTAATCTTTTGGCAGCCTCGCAGAGTTAGCATGTCGGCAAAACTGTATTGATTACGGGTGCGTAGCTTAGTTGGACATTAAACCTTTGAAAGCAGAGTCAAGTATTCATGTGTGTAGAGTACGTAAGTTTTCAAGACTCGTAATCTTCGTCTGATAGACGTGCGACTCGATAAAGCCCCATGCAAAGAAATCTAAAGGGGTTAAATCTGGTCATCTCGCGACACAAGGTCTGTTGCTTCCGCGTCCGATCCAGCGATTTGGAAAACGTCCATTTAGATAATCCTGAACAATTTTGGCATAGTGACAAGGAGCACCATCATGTTGATAGACGACGGGGATAGGATTGTTAGTACCGTCGTCTATCAACATGATGGTGCTCCTTGTCACTATGCCAAAATTGTTCAGGATTATCTAAATGGACGTTCTCCAAATCGCTGGATCGGACGCGGAAGCAACCAAAGACCTTGGCCAGCGAGATCACCAGATTTAACCCCTTTAGATTTCTTTGCATGGGGCTTTATCAAATCGCACGTCTATCAGACGAAGATTACGAGTCTTGAAAACTTACGTACACGTATACGAACTGCTGCAGATAACATAACCCGCAAATGCTCCAGAATGTGTTTAGAAATGCTGCG